>CAHIKZ030001401.1:750000-772500 GCA_903632075.3 Acanthosepion pharaonis
CTACGGGCTTCCTAATGGTGTATAGAGTTGTGGAATGAAATATTGGGAACATTCAATGGGAAATTCCGACGAATATCTCCATTTTTGTTGTTTTCAGCTCTATTTTCATTGGCTCACTCTACGGCCTTCCTAGTGTTGTATGGAGTTGTGAAATAAAGTGTTGGCATCAGTCAATAAAAATTCCGACGAATATCTCTATTTTTGTTGTTTTCAGCTATATTTTGATCGGCTCACTCTATGGGCTTCCTAGTGTTGTATGGAGTTGTGAAATAAAGTGTTGGTATCAGTCAATAAAAATTCCGACGAATATCTCTATTTTTGTTGTTTTGATCTCTATTTTGATCGGTGCATTCTACGGGCTTCCTAGTGTTGTATGGAGTTGTGGAATGGAATATTGGGATCATTCAATGGAAAATTCCGACGAATATCTCCATTTTTGTTGTTTTGAGCTATATTTTGATCGGCGCATTTTACGGGCTTCCTAGTGTTGTACGGAGTTGTGAAATAAACTGTCGGTATCAGTCAATAAAAATTCCGACGAATATCTCCATTTTTGTTGTTTTGAACTCTATTTTGATCGGCACATCCTACGGGCTTCCTACTGTTGTATTGAGTTGTGGAATGAAATATTGGAATTATTCAATGAAATATTCAGACAAGTATCTCAATCTTTCTTATTCTGCGCTCTCTATTTCGGTCGACTCGCTCTACGGGCTTCCTATTGCTGTGTGATATTGTGTAGCAAAATATTCCCATTATTCAATGAAACTCTCCCACGAAAACCGCCATTTTTGTTGTTTTGTGTTTTATGTTGATCGGTGCGTTCTACGTGCTTCCTAGTGCTGTATGAAGTTGAGGAAAGAGGTATTGGCGTTATTCTATAAGATATTCCGACGAGTATCACCATTTTTTTGAGCTCCCTATTTAGGCCGTCTCGCTCTAGGGGGTTGCTCTTATCGTATGAAATTGTGGGATAAAATACTGACGTTATCCAGTGAATATTTCGATATTGTTGCTTTGGTCTCGCTATTTCGACCGTTCTACTCTACCACCTTCAGTGTCTTTTTTTTTATGATATTAGTGGAACGGGAGCGACTGAGGTGATAACTACGTATTGACGTTCTCAGAATTCGGAAATACACAAATGTAACTAAACTGGTAATGGCATATCCGAATAGGGAAAGATGCCTTCCAGAAACTAAGCAAAGAATTAAGAGATTGGAAGTTGTCGTTAGAAACAAAGAAAAGAATAAATTAAACTGTTCTAGTTCTATGTGCGATGTTTAATGGATGTCAGTTATCAGTTATCTTCTGTTAATTCATCTCTCCAAGTTCTCCACCGCCTTAACCGGGTATTGAACTCAAACTCTTTGGGTCCTGTCACTGGATCTAACTAACGCCTTTATCCACTGTGCCATGTGTCCTCGAGGACATGTCACATGGAACTAGAACAGTCTACCCCAGCGAGCGAAATAAAGGGTTCAGTTCGACATTCCACCCACCTGAAGAAGGCCGGAGCATACAACGGCCGAAACGTTGTAATAAATGTGACGACAAAGACGAGGACAATAGTCCGAATAATGTAAATAGTCTGAAATTTTATCTAATATTTTTTTTTATTTCAATAGGAGTAAATAGGTTCGCCTAGTGTCCGGTTCACACTCCTCCTCTTTCTTTTGAACAGGAGTAGATGTTTATCCTTTGCTTCCTGTTTAAGATTGGGTTTCCGGTTCCTTCTAAAGTCTGCTTTAACTCTTTGTTTCTAACGTCACCGATTGAGCTCTGAAATGTTAATTGACCTCATCAAGTTTAGAGCTATTCAGTTATTGTCTTTTCTTGCATTCGTATGAAACCCCACAGCAATTCTCTACCTTGAGTGGCTCGTGGGCCTTGTATCGGGTGAACATTAGCAAGACAAAATTTTTTTTTAAAAGTGTGTGAGACAAGGTTGTACCGTCTCGCCAGATTAATTCAACTGCTACAAAGACGTTGTCCTAAGCTAGCTGGAGACTCTGCTAGGATTGATTAATGATGAGTGTTATCTTAACTATGTAAGACATGTAAATAAAAAAAAAACTGTGTTGATGGCTGACTCAGAAAAGAAACTACAGGACCACATACACAGGGTCGTAGAAAAAAGCGAGACAAAAGGACTAATTGTCAAAGGCAAGAAGACAGAAGGTATGGTCTTCAGGAAGATAAAAAAAAAAAGGCCGAGATGCGAGTTACGAACTGGAGATATTAACATCAAGCGAGTGCAGAACGTTTTAATAAAGAATGAAAAATATGACACCGAGATCCGAAGTACGCATTGGTCTAGCGAAAGAGATATTCGAAAAGCTAAGGAAGGTGCTGGGAAACGGGAAAAAAATTCCAGAATTTTGAAAGCTTGTCGGAATTTGTTGACTTGGCGCTTGATGCTTTAATCTGTCCCCGCATCTTTATTGAGGACGTTCCCAGGTAGACAAACTTATCGACTTCGTTGACGTCTTCTTGGTGTAGTCGAAGTGGATCTTCTTGTCTCCTGTTTAGGCTAATGACCTCCGTTTTCCCGATGATATTTTGGTGGCCAGTCTCCTCAGCTTCTACTGCGCATCTTGTTGTTTGTGGCAGAGAAGGCTGATGTCGCCCGCGAAGTTCAGATCTTCCAGCTGCTTCTCGCAGGTCCACTGTAAACCAGTTCGGCTGCCTGCCTACCTGTCACGGCGTGCATTCCTGCCACGGCCTGCCTGCCTACCTGCCTACCTGTCACGGCGTGCATGCCTGCCACGGCCTGCCTGCCTGCCTACCTGTCACGGCGTGCATGCCTGCCACGGCCTGCCTGCCACGGCCTGCCTCATTATCCAGTCGACCGGCGGAAAGACGTCAATATGGTACCAGTCGTTACGGCGTTGGGTTTCTGTCCATGGAACCCCAGGTTCGAACCTCGTCCTGATCGGTTTTTTTCCCCCACTTTACACTCGGTCTTAAACTTTAGTTTTTATTTTCTATTCTCCTTCTCTTTCTTTTCTGTCGACAGTTGAGGTATCAGCTGAGTTGTTTCAGTCCCTAGAGATGCCATCGATTTTAATTTCAGATCGATCTAGTTTGGTGGTGAGACTGGGGTGGGTAGAGAAGTTGTATTTTTTTTTTTTTTTACATAAATAAAATAAAATTAATGCTTAAATGATTAAATATTGCTGAATTTTCTTCCTTGTGAGTTGTTGAATTATTCTGTTATTTTAGTAATGGGAATCGAATTTTGCTGAATCTACAACTTCCGAACTGCAATAAAAGAATTCCTCAACCAATACTGTGGAACCCTCCGACAATAGGCTATCTTAGTGAAAGAGCGCTGATCCCTTTGGGGGAAATATTCGTGTCACGTACAAAAACATTCCTACAAACAATGGCCATCCTGTATCTATGAAGATTACTCTTTTGCGTATAAACTTGCGGAAAGACAAACAAATTATGCGTCCCCTGGGGCCTCCCTTATAAATAATGCCGTACTGGGAGAGACCCCAAGACATTGAAGTTTTTCCAAGGACGATCAAATAGGACGCTTGTGCGTCGTTTGGTTTTTTTACGCTCTCTCTCTCTCTCTCTCTCTCTCTCTCTTTCTTTCTGTTTATCTCCCTTTTCTCTCTTTCTCTCTCTCTCTATCACTCTTCTTAGTTCTCACTTTCTTTCTCTCTCTCTCCACACACACACACACACACACACATATATATATATATATATATATATGAAGAAATATAGTTTTAAGGAGTGCTATATTTATGGGATAAAGTGCTCCAATATCAGAGATGACACGTATAAATATAAATATAAAGATGGTAGAAGTGAAAGAGGCGACAGGCTGTTTCATGCTGGACACAATCGTCAGTCCACATGACGATTACGTCTAGCATGAAACAGCCTGTCGCCTCTTCATGTTGACTTAACAATGTTATTTTCCTATATATATATATATATATATATATATATATATATATATATATATATCACAATGTAAAATATACAATATCTATCTATCTGTCTGTCTATCAATCTATTTCGGCCCTGCTTCTTTCTAATATTTATCTATCTCAATGCATTCACATATATTATTTATTTAATATATTTTCGGTTTCTACGTTATTTAAGTAACGTATAAACAGAAAAGATATTAAATAAATGTCGGACTGAATCCATTTCATTATCTATCTATCTGAGCTTGTTATCTATCTATCTATCTATCTATCTATCTATCTATCTATCTATCTATCTATCTGAGCTTCATTATCTATCTATCTATCTATCTATCTATCTATCTATCTATCTATCTATCTTGTTATCTATCTATCTATCTATTCTATCTATCTATCTGAGCTTGTTATCTATCTATCTATCTATCTATCTGAGCTTGTTATCTATCTATATCTATCTATCTATCTATATATATATATATATATATATATATATATTCTATCTGAGCTTGTTATCTCAATTTATATATATATCTATCACTAATAGCTATATAGATTAGAAAGTTACTAGATAAATTTTTTACTGATGTCAACGATCAGATCTATCTATCTATTTGAGCTTGTTACCTATCTATCTATCTATCTATCTATCTATCTATCTATCTATCTATCTTTAACTCAATGTGTTCATATCAACTTGTTACGTGTTATTTGGCGTTTGTCTCTACTAATCCAAAACAACATCATAACACAAATATATATATATATATATATATATATATATATATATATATATATATATATATATATCAAATCAATATTTATATATATGTGTGAGTTGTCTTTGTGATTTTTTGAGAATATGTGTGTTTGTGAAAATATTCTTGTATCAAACTAATTTTGAGAGATCGTGTTTATGTTTTATTGTGTATGTTTTACCATTGCGTATGCGCAATTGTGTAATCTGTGTGTGTGTGTGTGTGTGTGTAAGATTAAAAGTGATTGGAGAAATTAGCAAAGCCTACTCTACCATTATCAGAAAAAATGAAAAGAAATAAAATGAAACCCCCACCACATGAACACACACCCAAACACACACACACACACACACACATATATATATAATCACACACCGAATATTTGTGAAATCACACAACACATACACAGACACACATATATTATAATATTTTATTATAATAAGTTTAAATAAAAACATTTTAAATCCTACACAAAAGATTTCATGTTTCAATGATATGGGATAAATAATTCATCAGGTTTGATGGTAGATAATGGATATAAAATGATTTATTCGTGAAATTTATAGTCAAATATTGCGAATATAAGTTCAGAATTAAAAATATAAAAAAAAGAAAAATGTATATATATATATATATATATATATATATATATTAAGACATTTTTATGTTCCGGGCTTTTAAGTAAGTTTTATTTAATATTATGCTTATTATAAACAGAAATTTACTTAAATATTTGTATGTATAAAAAATTGTCATACATAAATTAAAAAAACGTCTTAAAATAATTGTCGAACTTTGTAATTTTAATACACACACACACAACATATATATATATATATATATATATATATATATATATATATATATATATATATATATATATAATAAAATATTTTACTGTTTGTATCTAGTTTTTTTTTTTAATGAAAAAATAACATTTAAGAACACTGGATAATAAAATTATTGTCTTTTTCTAAACAAATATATATATATATATATATATATATATATATAAACAAAAACGTATATATATTATAATATATATATATATATATATATATATAAATATATAATTTGAAAATTATAACAGAAAATTACATGTTTTTTTGAATGTCCAATCAAAATAAAAGTATGTGAGAATTCAAAAATTTTCAACAACGGACTTTGGTTATAAAAATTATTTAATGTTTTAATATTAGGTTATGTAGTCATTTGTAAAATTTAGACGCAATGTTTAAATTGATTTGAACTTTTAAAACCCTTTATTCTACTTTCAACGCCATCACTTGATAAGACATATAGAAGTGTTGAAACAAAATATATTATTTTTGTAGTGATTTTATAACATTTTTATGTTATAATTTTCGAATAAATACACATATATATATATATATATATATATATATATATATATATATATATTGATATCCAGACAGATAATGTTTTTGAATACAGAACAGCTCATCAAGATCAGTGTGGCTAGATGTCCGGATGCCACTAGCTAGGATCGAAATTTGACTGAATTGCGATATTTCAGTTGTCGAATGAAGGTGAATTTAAGCTTATTTATTTTTAGATAAAACACACATGGGAAAACTCAATTCTATTTAACGAATTAACATTATTAAAAATAACTTTTGTTTAAAACCCATTGTTGAATAAAGACAAAAATGAAAATAAATTTTTCCTGAATATATATTATCATCCACAGACAGACTGTTTAATATATATATATATATATATATATATATATATATATAAATTTTTTTATATTAAATGGATAATATTCGACAGATTTTTTAATTTATTTGTTTAAATGAGGTCAGAATTAAAATATAATTTCTTGATAAAATATATATATGTATATACATGCATCATACATATATATATATATATATATATATATATATATATATATGATATATATATTTCATTTAATGATATAGACAAGTTTTATCTATATATTTTATGTAAATTCTTTTCACAACGTCTATTTGCTTTAATAACATTATCATTAAACGAAGAAAGAAAATCACAATATTGATACATATTTTTTAATCCTATCTAAGCTTTCAGCTTACATAAACCATTATCAAAGATGACAATTACATTACAATATATTAAACAATACACGGACAAAACAATAATGATTGCCTACTTTTGTTTACATGGAAGATTTCCAAGCGAGGACAAACTCGTGCATACGAGACGCTGGAAGTGAAAATCGCACCGCAGCTTGACGTCACATATGACCACGTGAGAAATGAAAATGAGAAAAAAATTATAAGGGGAAGCCGTTGGTATAAACCAATGCCTTCTGTTATCAATTATATGCATTTAAGAATATTTGTGGAGATTTCATAGTTTATTTTTTGTTCAGGTTAGGTTTCAACTGTTTTATGTATATAGCTTCAAGAATTTTTAGTTTTTGTTTATTGTTTTCATGTTTAAGTATAAAGTTTTTTCAACAAGGATTTTCCGAATTGTGTATGCGGCCAGGAACGTTGTTTTAAATTACTATAAAATATATATATATATATATATATATATATATATATAATATATAACTAAAATTGGTTAAAAATTATTAACATGATTTAAAATTTTTTTTTAAACAATTTCCAATAACATGTTACCATAGAAATTTTTGATTTTAATAATGAATAAACTTTAAAAAACACGTAAATTTCCAAAAAAAAATTTATTTAAAAAAATTTTGTACAAAAACAAATAAATAACTATTCAAAAAAAATTTATATTTGAAGATGGAACAGATTTTTATGATTTTAATTCAAATAATTATATTGAAGTTTTCGGCTCTTTTTTGAAACATAAAAAAAATAAATATAGCAATATATTATAAATGATATATTTAAATAAATAATATATATATATATATATATATATATATATATATATATATATATATATATATATATTACAAAACGATATGTCTTTAAATTTTTTTATAATCCGTTCATATTCAGGGATATTTTTCCTGTTAATATAATCAAATGATGCATAAAATATATGTAACAGTGAAAATCAATTTTTATTATAAGTACTAAATTCATCTCTGTTTCTGAGATTTCATCAGGGGAGCAACTGGTAAGGCAAAATTTTTATGTTTCTAGCCATCCATTATGTGATGTTTTTTTTTTTTGCTTTTAAATGCAACGGTTGACAGTCATGCTTTTAGCGTTCATTAAAATAAAAAATTTTTCCACTAAAATTTTTTTTTTTATGTCGCAAATGTTTGACATTGATGATTAAAGCGTGAAATTGTTCTTTTATATTGAATTTTAGAACATATATATATATATATATATATATATATATATATAAATATATGTTTAAATACAATTGATAATAAAATGGAGAAAGTCATTTCAAGACAAAGATTTTTTATACATCTTTTTTTTTGTTTATAAATACAAATATTTAAGTAAAGTTTTTCAAAGTTTATAATAAACAGCATTTACCGGCCTGAATGCCTGAGAAATTGTCATAGAAAATATGGGTCCTCCGACAGGAATCGAATTTATATTTATACGGAACCGTCATATATCCTGAGGTTTTTTATCGATTGAATTTTTAAAAGCAAGGTCGAGAAAATGATCGTTTTAATTTAAACAATTTCTATTTTTTTTCACGGACATGAATATCTGCTCGATTCGTATCCAAACGTAAAAAAATGACGTCAATAATAAAAAAAAACAAAGTTTGGGAATTGTTTTTAAGACATTTTTTATATTTATATATTCTTTATGTACTGTTTATTATAAACAAAGTATTTACTTTTAATATTTGTATCTAACTAAAAAAAGAATGTATAAACAAAAAAATTTTATTATATATATATATAAAATTATATATATATAATTATATATATATATATATTGTACAAATTTTTGAAGAGATAATTAAAAAATATATATATATATATATATATATATATATATATATATATATATATATATATTATATGATATGTATAGCAAGAGGTATGAAATCAATAGAAAAATCAACAAAATGTATTTAAACATTTTGAAAATTAAATTAAAAAAATTAAATATGAAAGAAAAATTTATTGACAGAATTTTTTTGAAAGTTAATAAAAAATTTTAAACAAAAAAATAAAAAAAAGTTAAATCATTTTGTATTATTGATATATTTACAATTTAAAATTGTAAAAGTCTAGTTTTATTTGAAACAGAAAGATATGGTTGAAAACACTCAGTATAATAGGTAATGTTCTACACAAAGTAGGCAAATTATTGATAACAATTGTTTACAAAAGGTATGTCTGCTATATTTGTTCTTGGGGAATCATCAATAAAAATGAACATCTGTAAGAAAAGACAGAATATTCACCAAAATTGAAAAAAAAAAAATTTTCATTTTTACAATTATTTTTAAATTTAAAATAAAATTGTTCAAAAAAAAAAATCAAAATAAACAAAAAATACTATAATTAAAAGATTATCAATTAAAGAAAAAAAATTATTAATAATAATATTTATTCATTTAATAATAAATAAATATTTTTAAAAATAATAATACCAAAAATTAAATTTGTTTTAACACTTCTAGGTGTTAACCATATTTTGATTTTGTTGAATGTAAATTCTACTTTGATAAAACACATAGAAGAATTTATTTTTAAATGATAGTGAAAACATATTAAATTTGATAATTTTTAAAAATAAATATTTATTATATATTTAAATTTATATATATATATATATATATATATATATATCATTTTTATTTATTATGCATCATCTATTTAAAATACAAAAGATATATTATGTTAAAAGCAAGAAGACAGCAAATGGAATGTAATGAATTATTTAATAGACATGCCTAAAAGATGATTTTATTTGAAAATATATTTATATATATATCCGTTATATTTATATATATATATATATATATATATATATATATATGAATTGTAAGGACATTAGTCCTTTATTATTTTTCAGGCAGACTTCCAATTATGTATAAATATATATATATATATATATATATTTATGTATGTATATCATTCAAATTATATATATATATATATATATATATATATATATATATATATATATATACAGGGTGTCCATAAAGTTCGTGTCCACTTTAAAAAATTTATAACTTTATTTGTATTATGATAGAAATAATCTGTAAAAAATGTTATAAAGTTTAATGTACCTAGTTTTAAGTATAGCTAAAATAACTAATGTGATTTCAGGCATTACTGTAAATCAGTTGGCAAATGTTTTCCGTGAACTGCAAAATCGTATTACCCTTTGTATTGCTAATGATGGAGGACATGTGGAAACTTAAATAAAATTTCAATAAAACCTTAAAAAATATAGATTTACTTTTCTAAATTTTTTTACAAATTATTTCTATCACAAATACAAATAATTTTTTAATTTTTAAACACGAACTATTTTTTATGGGACACCCTATATATATATATATATATATATATATATATATATATATATATATATATATATATATATAATTTAAATTTTAAAAACTTTAAGAAGAATATAAAAAAAATATTTAAAAAAGATCAATATAGATTTATATCAATAACGATTATCTAAAAAATCCCAATTTTATTTGCGGAAAGTAAAAGAAAAAAATTCTTAGTTCTTGAATTTGTTTTAGAGAACGGAAGACTTGGATATTTTATGAACTATTTTTGTCTAATATTGATGTTTATCGTTGAGTAAATAATAAAAAGGAAATAGCAATTAAAATATAATGTTTAAAAGTTAGAAAAATAAATAATTGGTAATCAGAACTAAGCGTAATTAAATCTAAATATTTACTTGATTGATTAGGTTAAAAATAAAAATATTTAATTTTCAATGGACCGTTAGTCGATTTTTGGTTTATAATAAATTCATTTATTTCCAAGCATGAAAAATTTATTATCTTCATAAATTGGTCTTGTAGAAATTATCGTTATATTTTTACAAATGGTCAGAAATTAAAACTCAAATGGTTTTTAATTTTGTGATACCATTTTTGGATATATTTTTTGTATAAGTTACAAATATATTGTACATCAATATATTTTTTTCCCAAAATCAATATATATATATATATATATATATATAAGAGAGAGAGAGAGAGAGATTCTCAATAATAGATTTAATACATATATTTCATTTTTAAAATAATATGGACAATTTTGGAAAATTTATTTTAATTAAATTTTTATATAAAAAAAACAATAAAAAAACCCTAAAATTCTTGAAGTATAACATAAAACAGTTGAAAAAGTTATTAACAAAAATAAATTAATGAAATCTTTACAAATATTTAAATAAATGTCTATAATTGATAAAGAAATCCATTGAATAAATTTATACCATACATCTTTAGCTTCCCAATTTTAGGTTTAATTTATTTTCATCTTATATGGTCATATATTTGACGTCATGAGCTGCGGTAAATTTTTGCTTCCAGCGTCTTATATGCACGTGTTTGTCGTAATTTTGAAATCATCCATGTAAACAGAAACAGACTATCATCAGTATTTTGTCCGTGTATTGCTTAATATATTGTCATGTAATTGTCATCTTTGATAATGGCTTATGTAAATTGAAAGTTTAGATTGGATTAAAAAATATGATTATCAATATTGTGATTTTCTTTCTTCGTTTAATGATAATGTTTTAATTTTATCAGACGTTATGAAAAGAATTTACATAAAATAAATAAACAACACTTGTCTATTTTATTTTGAAAAATGTAAAAATATAATATAATACAAACATATATATATATTAATATTTTTTTCCAAATATATAGATCTAAAAATAGTAAAATGTAGAGAAAAAATTATCTTATATTGTTTTACGTTGAGGGATAAAAAAAAAATTTAGATCTATGAAAAATTCTATTTTTAGCTTTTATTTTCTTTTTTCAGTATTTTTAAAATTTTGATGATTTTTTTTTTTTGCTAAATAGTGTTTTTATGTACCTAGGAAAAAAGCAATTAAAGTTGGTTTTACGCTCATCTTAGTATTTTTCATTATTGATTCAGAGGCCTTTTCTGCTGGATTCTTTAAAAATTGGAAGAATTTTTTTTTCTAAATTTTGATTTAAATTCTCAAAAAATCTTACATTATAAAGCATTAAAAATTTTTAAAAATTTTTAAAATATTTTGAAATTGAATAAAAATTATATAAAAGGAATAGAAATTCATATTTGTTAAATTTAATGATTTTATTTAATTTATTTTCGAAAAATGTATTTTCATTTAATTTATTTTTTCATTTTTGTGAATTCACCATTTCGATTTGTCATAAGACGGAGACTGAAAATTTTGCTGATCTTGGCAGAGAAACCAATACTTTTTTGACAAAAAAATTAATCAATGTTTTATTTGTAATCTATAAAAAGTCTAGATGTGTTTTTTGATATCTGATAGGACCAAGGAAGATCAACACGAACATTTTATTTTGTCTAAAATATTTGAATATTTACATTTGATAAAATTATAATTTAATAGGTGGACACATGATTTCACTGGTTTGTAAACATATTTTGAGATAAACTTTGATTTTACAGGTAGAATATAGGGTTAGTTTTCAGGGGCAAGACCGAGTTTAAAATGGCCCTTTAAAAACTAAAAGAATTTTTATTCTAAATTTGTATAAACGGGATTGGTTGTTTTCTTTTTGAAAGAAAAAATCTCATCATCCTCGTCCGGGTAGAATCTTTATCTTTTTATATCCATTTAAACTTTTTAAATGAATTTTTTTCATTCTTTCATATTCATTTTTAACGAATTTTATACATAGATTTAGGAAGAAATCATTCTGTAGTTTCTATAAATTCAAAATGGATAACATAGACATTCCAAAAAATTTTCTCTTTAGAATACATAATTTAAATTTTATTTAATAATGTTCGTCTTTAATAATTTTTAAACTAAATTAAATTTTTTGAAAGATGGTAAATTTGCAAACAATTTCTTAATGATTTGTTATCATTGCAGTTGATTAATCAAATTGTTGAAATGTGAGATATTTTTAAATTAGAAACTTTAACTAAGGTTAGCTCAATTTTTTGCAATTATAATTGTTTATATTTTAAATCTTTTATTTTGAATTCTTACGATTTTTCCTAAAAAATAATGAAAAATTATAAATTTTGAAAATGAAATTTATCATTTTTTAAAAATTCAAGGTTGGGTTTAAAAAAATTTTTGGACATTTGGTTTTTTTTTATATTTGTTTTAATAATTTATAAATAAATATATTACAATCCAATTATTTTAATTAAATTAATTTTTTAATCTTTTTTAAACATAAAAATATAATTTTTATTTCAAGCTTATATTTTATTTTTATAATAATTTTTATTCCGCAAAAATTTGTTCGAAATCATTTGACAAATTTTAATTTTCCTTTTTATTTAATTTTAAAAAAAAACAAATTTACATGGCAATTTTATTTTCAATTTTCAAATTTTCAAAATTTATACCACAAATCTTTATTTAATAAAAATTTTTTTATTTTAATTAAATATCTTTAATTTATTTAAAAATTTTTGATTAAACCATTTTAAATTTTGTATTTAAATATAAATTTAATATTATATTTATGTTTAATTTTTATAAAAATTATATTTACTTTTAATTTTTAATGTTTAAATTCTTTTGATTAATTTTAATTTTTAAAGCCAAATATTAAAAATTTTTCCAAACATTAATTTTTATTTTAAATATTTTGCAAATTTGATTTAATTTTAATATTTTAATTTTGCAATAAAATTTTAATTTTTCTTTAATTTCAATTTTTAATGGAAATATTTTAGGACAATATTTAAAAACGAAAAAGAAATTAAAGATCCAAAATTACAAAGGAAAAGAAATAATGAAGAAATTATTCCGAAAGATAAAGATAATTGGCAGAAGTCAAAAATTTTAATTTCCAAAATTGTCCTTTTATATTTCCAAACGCAGAAATAAACAAAGTTTCTCATTTTTTAATTTCTTTTAAAGGAAAAGGAAAATTAAAATTTTTTAATGTTTTTAAAAATGTTTTAAATTTTTTTTTTTTTCAAATTTCATTTAATTTCAATTTATTTTATATTCGTTAAATTTTTTGTGATTTTTATTTAGGAATCCAATTGATTAAGTTCATTTTTTGTAGAATAATTCAAATTTCGTCTTTTTTCGACTTATGTCCTTAGTTTTTCTTTTTTATCTTATCAATTTTTAATGATTCATTTTTTGATAACTTTTCGATGCTCAAGACATCTTATAATTGTTTTCCTCATTAGCCTGATAATATATATTAAATGGAATAAAATGATTTCTTCAGCATCCTTTTTTTTTGTTTTTTCGAAAATTGTTCTTCATAACGATATTTTTCCAAATAAAAGAATCTTCTCCCAAAGATCATTTTCCTAACGATATTCATTTTAATTTTTTTTATCGACGTTTTCATTCGATGGTAATATTTATGATTTGAAACAGAATTTCTGATAATTTATTTTCAAAAAATTCTCTTTTTTTATTCTTGCAAAAATCTCTTTTATGTTATTATCAGAGCCCTTTGAAAAAAAAGTTCCTTAAAAAGAATTCTTAAAATAAATTTTTTCATTCAAAATAAGAATAAAATTGTTTTCAATAATATTTTTATTTTGTGATTATAAATTGAAAGAACATTTTTCTGGAAGAAAAGGGGTGGAATGATTTAAAAGAACATTAATTTTTTAATAAAAATTTTTTTTTTTTATTTAAATTTATATTTAATGTTTTTTGTTTTTTTTTAATTTCCTACTAAATTTCAGATCATCAAAATTTTGTGTTAAAATCGCCAAATCAATAAAAAACATTTTTTCAAAGTTCGTGCCATAAACTTTGAAAGTCCAATTTAATTATTGTTTTTCTTGATTATTTTAAATAACAAAAAAGAAATATTTTTTTTAAAAGTCAATTATTTAATAATTTTAAATTTATTGTTTCAGAAATGTAATAAAAAAAAGAATTTTTAAGGAATAAAATTTAAAATTTTAATGATAATCAAAATTAATTTTTTAGAATATTAGAAAATATTTGAAACTACGAATCAAAAATTGGAAGAAGTTTTTCCATTTAGAATATTAAGCATTAAATTCAAAATTAAAATATTTTTTCTTGAAAATCAACTGAATTAATTTTGGCAAATATCATTTTACAATTATTTTGGAATAAATATGTAAAATTGAATTGTTTAAATTTAAATCATTTTTTTACAAATTTTCTGGACAATTTTTTTTATGAAAAACAGACTTATTTCTGTGTTAAGAGGAAGATTTGTTTACAATTATTTGAATCATTTGAGTCTTGACAAATATTCAAAATGAAGAAATTAAATGGAATTATGTTGTAAAACTGGTGGAATGGATATCAATTAATAGATAAATTACAAGTCTGGCTGATAGGAGAAATCAAAGGATACAAAGTTAATTGACTGTTCTGCAAATCTTTAAATTCACCTGCATGTACACGAAATTTTATTATTTATAATTATATATATATTATATCTATTTTCAGATTGTACATACAAAAACTTATAACTTAAACATTAATTTCAACTTTTAAAAAATCATTATAGATCTGGACAAACAAAATTTACCATTTTTTTATGTCTTTTTTTTATTAACATAGAGAGATAAAAATTAATCTTCAATTTTTAAGATTTCTGATGGACATTAAATTATCATTAGATCATAAAATTCTGATAATTTAAATTCAATTGCCCCATTGTTTTAGCCCTTTTATCCTAAAAAGGGAAATAAAATGAATTTTTATTTCAAAACTTTTGTTGAATAAAAAAAATTCTTATTCAAACAAAAAATAACAGGTCTTTCTTACAGAATATCTTAAAAGAAAAATTCAATCACCTGAAATGGAAAAAAAATATTTTTTCATGATCCTTTAAAAAAAAAAGGCATTTGCTAAACTTTCAATCATAATTTTTGAAAAGAAAAGGAAACAAAATAAAAAAAAAAAAACATTTTTGTGATACCTTTTATAAATGAAAAAAATGTTTATATAAATTACATTTTATAAAAAATGCTGAAAAAGAAGATATTAAACTAATGTCCAAATAAATGGGAATTAAATGGATTTTACATCAAGTTGACAAATCAATGAAACATTAAAAATTCATTAAGTTCAAATTTTTTATTCCTCCGCCTCTAATTTATTCTAAAAGCAATTTTCCTTAGTATCAAATTTTTTGTCGGGAGGGAAAAAACAGTAAAATCGTTCCCATTTTATCTGGTGATGGTCGCTATATGATAAATCGTCAATTATATTCTAACATTCAATACGTCGCAAAATAAATTGAAAAAAATAATTGAAGGTTCAAAAATTTTTCTAACGAAATAATATTTTGAAATAAGATTATTTAATTTTTTTGCAGGTGGGCGTCAAAAGATTTATTTTCTTAAACAAAATTCGTCTTGAAAATCAAACACAATGGAACTTTTTTTTTAAAAATATAATAATGGATAAAAATTAATTTTGTGTACGATTTTCTTTTTTCATTGAATATTTTTATAAATTATTTTTTATTTTTATATTGAAGCAAAAGAATGGGAACTTGATGAAAATGTTCTGTTGCTACTAAACAGAAAGAATAAATGAACATGACAAAAATTTTTAATTGATGAAAAAATATATGTGAAAGAAAACATTTTAGAATTTATGGCGAATGAATCATTTTCAATAAGACTTTTGAAATTGAAAATAAAAAAAATATTTTTTTTTTGGAGTTTTGAAAAAGAATTATGTAGAAAATGTTGTGGTAGGATCCACCTAATTTGCATAGTGGAGTACCGACCATATAAATATGGTTGGTACCGGGAAGAGAGGGAAGGAATCAAGAGATTCAACCAGAGACTCTGCCCGACTGCGACTCAGTCAACACATTCTCCAGGAACGGTCTTACCAGGAATATACAAAAGACTATATGTAAATATTGTGTACACTTTCTTGTTTCAATACATTTTTGTTCTAAGTACATTTTGTGTTATTATTATTATTCCATGCATTAGTCAAGTTTCAAAAATATATATATATATATATATATATATATATATAGATATATAAAAATTGAAACAATATAAAGATACATTTTAATATATTTTAAATATAAATATTTTATATATATATATATATTATATATATATATATATATATATGAATAAAAAAAATTTTATCATTATACAATATAAAATTAAACTAATTAATTTATATTGTATATTTAAATATAAATATATTAAACCTTTTATTTTTTTAAATTAATAAATTTTTATATATGATCAAATGTCGAATATATAAATGTTGTGTATATTATTTTAGCTCCAAATATATATGGTTTAGGTAAATTATCAATTGTTCTCAATCATCTTTCTATTTACAAATTCAATAAGCCATCGTCCAAGTCAAATACTGTAAAATCCCGAAATTGTTCATCTAAGATATTATAAATCTGCCATATTAAATTTCTACATTTTTTGTTTAAATGATCCTGTTAAAACGTTTTGTTTACAATAGTCGGAATAATTTGGGAATTTATATAGACTGGTATTTATATTCATAAATATTATTTAATACATTTGAAATTGGCGCATAAACGTTTTAATAAATATGGCTTGACAAATATGAGGACAATTTCAAATAATGTAAATTTTATCTACAATTTTATCTATCTTTCTGAATATCAATCAAATTGATAACTTTTATCCCGAATACATTTATAATAATATAGAAAAGATCTAAATTAATATTTCCGAATAATATAGGGCTTTTTTACATAATACCTCATCTCAAAATAGAAACAGATAAGTAAAGGCCGAAACGTTTTAATAAATATGGCGAAAAGATGAGGACAATAGTCCGAAATGTAAAATAATTACATAATACCTCATCTCAGAAATATAGACAGATACTGAAGGGCCGAAACGTTGTAATAAATATGGCGACAAAGATAGGGACAATAGTCCGAATAATGTAAATAGTGTACATAATATATCATCTCAAAATATAGACAGATACTGAAGGGCCGAAACGTTTAATAAAATATGGCGACAAAGATGGGGACAATAGTCCGAATAATGTAATAAAATGTATTTTAATACCTCATCTCAGAAATATAGACAGATACTGATAAAAATTTGTAATAAATATGGCGACAAAGATGGGGACAATAGTCGAATAATGTAAATAGACTACATAATACCTCATCTCAAAATATAGACAGATACTGAAGGGGCCGAAACGTTGTAATAAATATGGCGACAAAGAAAGGACAATAGTCGAATAATATAAATAGTGTACATAATACCTCATCTCAAAATATAGACAGATACTTTTTTTCGAAACGTTGTGAATAAATATGGCGACAAAGATGAGGGACAATAGTTTATTAATATAAATATGTACATAATACCTCATCTCAGAAATAAATAGATACTGAAAGGCCGAAACATTTGTAATAAATATGGCGACAAAGATGGGGACAATAGTCGAATAATGTAAATAGTGTACATAATACCTCATCTCAGAAATAAGAACAGATACTTTTGGAAACGATGTAATAAATATGGCGACAAAAGATGAGGACAATAGTTGAATAATGTAAATAGTTTAAAATAATACCTCATCGTAAAATGAACAGATACTGAAATCAAACGAAACGTTTATAATAAATATGGCGACAAAAAAGGACAATGGTCGAATAATGTAAAATAAAAAACAAAATTAATCATAAAAGAAATATAACAACCAGATACTCGTGTTTAAAGATAAAACTTTTATTTAATAAAAAGCGACAAAGATGGGACAATAGTCCGAATAATGTAAATAGTGTTGATAATACCTCATCTCAAAAATTTATAGAAAGATTCTGAAGGGCCGAAATTTTGTTTGAAAATTGGCGACAAAGATGGGGACAATAGTCGAATAATTTAAATAAGGTACAATAATACCTCATCTCAAATTATTTACATTATCAAAAGAAAGCCGAACCATAAATCCATTTGGCATTGATGTTAATTTGAAGTTGACAATATAAATTGAACTTTAATACCTCAAAATTTTTTATATTTTTTTAACAGAATATTCCATTTTGATGTTGATTAAAAATAAATTTCAAAAGTTTAAGTTAATATCTATTTTTTATCCTTATTTTATTATTTTACATTTTAATTTTTAAATCAATTAAACAGAAAACTGCCAGGTTCATTTTTATTGAAATATTATTTGGCGTATTCACAAATTAACACAAATGCAATAGGATAATTTTAATTCATTTTTATTCTGAAATTTTGAAATAAATTTGGCTTTTATTTATGTTTGGGAAAATTTAACTATGAAAATTTTCAGAATTAACTTTGTTGATTTTTAAAGGTTTTTTCTTTAATCAAGGATTAATCCTGAACCCGAAAAAACAAACTGCATTAACAAATTCAAAAGAAAAAAAAATTGCAAAAAATGTATTCAATTTAAAAGTTAATTTTTTCAGTACTGCGTTTTAGTCATGTCACGTTGATAAAATTTCAGGATGTTTTTGATTTTTTTCTTTTATTTTTCTAAAATTCTCCAATTAATGTTACTGTTTTACAATATAATAGTTTTTTACAACATTTTTTTTACTATAACGGAATGTCATGTTAATTTTGTGAAATGAAAAGGATTCGGAATGTAAAATTTAAGAACCTTCATTCAATAGTTCTTTGAAAAAAATTTCCAAAACAACAGAAAAGCGTTCGGTTTTTTAATGTTGAATTATTTGTCTTTAACAGATTTTGTATCTGTAGCCAAACCTGTCTTACTTGAAAAAATGTAAAATGATTTTCAATCCCGCTACTGAGAATGAGGACGAATATTTTTCTTTCTTTGTAGAACTAAAAAATTTATAATTTTTGGCCCTGATTTCTTTTTAATTTTTTATAAAAAACAGTGCATTGAAATTAAAGATTTTACTTCCTATCTTAAAAAGAATTTATTTTATATTTCTGTTTATTATATAAATTTTTTTGATAAAAAAAGGAAAGGTATTTGATTGCAAACAAAAATCACGTTCAAAATTTAGGATATATATATATACTTATCTTTTCGATATTTGAAAATTATATATTTCACAAATTGGGGAAACGGCCAATTTATGAAAATTTTAATTGGTGAATTTTTTCTTGGATTTTTAAACTGCTGAATTAGAGTATATTTCACCCTTTCAAGGTTGTCATTCAGGACAATAAGCAATATCAAAAATATTACAGTAATATATGATTTCATTCTAAATTTATTTGTTTTAAAACACATTTCTTTAATTCTTGATTTTTTATATATTTATAAGGAATTATATAAACTAATTTATTTATTTTTTGTACTATTAAACTGAATAATTTTATAGCAATTCAAAGAGGTAACGTAAAAGCTCATTAATTCAATTTTACTTTCACTATTCTTCGATTCTTCTTTCTTTCCTTAATAGTGATTTTAAAAAATAAAATGAAATAATTATAAACATTATAAAATTTTTGTATTTGTTTTTCTTAAAATGCTTCTATATTTGATTAAAGAAGAAAATTTACAAAAAGGTTTAATTTTCTTTTCTTGATTTTCTTTCAAATTGAACATTTCTTTTTTTTTATCATTGATTTATTGTAAATTCAAAAAAATTAGAAATGTTCGAATTTGACATTATTTTATTTACTTAATAAATTTTTATCTGTTTCTTAAAATAATTTTTAGAAACAAAAATATATTATTTTTTTATTTCACAGATAAATTTTTCTCTTTAGGATTGATTCAAACCATATGAATTTTGACAAAAAACAAAATTTTTATTTTTTTCTGTTTTTTCTAAAAAACTTATTTTCTTTTTTTTTTCTTTCTTAGAAAGTTAATAAGAATCAATGAACCAGTAAAATAATTTCAAATCTTAATAAAAACAAAAATCGTTAATGCTTTCTTTCTATAATTTTCTTTTTTAAAAAATCTCATTTAAAAAAAGTTTTTCTGCATTTATATTTAGAATCAGGTAATTTATATGCCAGGGAATTCATCTTTTTTTCCTTTGAAATTTCTTTCTTTTTTTTCATATCTTTCTATTTTATAATTTCTTAAGTTTTTATCTTCATCTTTTTCTTTTAGTTTTGGGCTTTTCTTTCTATCTTATTTTTTCTCTGTTCATAAGAAGTCTGTCCTTCGGAAAGTCTTCACGATTTCTTCTCTTTCTTCTATCTATCTCCCTCTTTAATCTATCTTTTTTTCGGTTCTATCGTTTTTTCTTTTATCATCTATTTATCTATCTTTTATATTTTCTTATATTATTCTGTTATTATCCTTTTATCTTTCTATAGGATATCTATTTTTTCTATATTATAAACTTTGTTCGTTTTATTTATGTTTTTTCATTTATTTAAAAATACTTCGTTAAAAGAAAATCTTATATGAAATTTAAATTATTCATTCTCAGGAATTTTTCTTAATATTTTGCTTTTTCATGTATTTTTGGATTTATAAATAAATATTTTTGATATATGGGAAATAATTAGATTTTTATTTGTTTCCTTTCTTTCTAATTTTCTTCTTAAATATTTTAGTGCAATAATTTAACTGACAAACATTGTCTTTTTCGTTTTTTAAATTTCTTTCTTACAAAATTTAAGTTGTATTCTTTAAGTTCTATGATTTTTCTTGTTTGGTTTGTCTTTTGTTTTTCTTTCAAAAGAAAAACTCTTTATCCTAAAGAACACTTTTCTTTGTCCCTTTTTAAGAAAAGCACCTTTCTTGTAGAGGGGTTTGTCTTGTTTTGCTTTTCAATCTCTCTTCTTTAAGCGTTAGATAACATGCATTTTCTTATCTTTCTTTACTTATTTCTTCTAAAATCCCTTGTTATACAAGCTGTTTTATATAAATTTCACTATTTTATCATTTCATTTTTCTTTAAAAAAAATTTATCTTTCTTTTTTCTTTCTTTCTTTCTTTCAATAATTTTTTTTTATCAAAAGGAGTTTTTTGAAAAATCTTTATCTTTTCTTTCTTTTCTTTCTCTCTTTCTCTCTTTCTATCTATCTAGGTTTCGGTTAAAGGTTCTTTTCACCATTCGATCTATTCTTTAATGTTTAATTTCTTTCATTCTCTGGGGTATATTCTTTCTGGAAGCATTGACAGGTTTCTATGATCATTAAGGCAAATCATACACTATCTTTAAACTTACTATCTTTATAACTTCATTTTTTCTTTAATTTCATTTAATTATTTTCATTCTTTTAGATCAAAAAATCTTTCTTCATTTTTTGCTATCTTTTTTTCTCTTAGAATTTACGTCTCTATCTTTGTCTTTTTTCTATCTTTTTTCTTTCATTTAAAAATGATGTTTATCTTTTGAAATTTGAAAGCAAAAAAAAAAAACTCGAAGTTCCTTTAAATTTTTTTCTCGGTCTTTCTTTCTTTAAGTGTTAAAAAATTTCTTTCTTTCTTTTTCGAATTACTCCATTATTCATCTGAAAAATCTTTCTTTTTATTCACCAATTTCTTTGTTTTGAATATGGAAAATTTCTTTTTTTTTTTTTTTTTTTTTTCTTGGTACAAACGTCTGAGTTCTTTCTTTCTTTCTTTATTTTTTTCTTTCTTATGTTAAATAGTTAATTCTTTTTTTTCTTTTCTTTAGTTTTCTTTCTTTGTTTTTCTTTTTTCTTTCTTTCTTAAAAAATTTTCTTTAAATCTTTCTTTATTTCTTTAAAAAACTTTCTTTCTTTC
>CAHIKZ030001401.1:777500-850000 GCA_903632075.3 Acanthosepion pharaonis
ATTTTCTTTTCTTTTCTTTCTTTCTTTCTTTCTTTCTTTCTTTCTTTCTTTCTTTTCAAAGTTTTTTCTTTCCATATTTCTTTCTTTTATTTTTTTTCTTTCTTTCTTTCTTTTTTCTTTTCTTTCTTTCATTATTTTCATTTTTCATTCTTTCCATCTATTTTCTTTATTTCTTTTTTTTTCTTTCTTTCTTTCTTTTTTCATTTTCTTTCTTTTTTCTTTCTTTTTTCTTTTTTCTTTCTTTCTTTCAAAGTTCATTCTTTTTTTCCATCTTTCTCCTTATATTTTTTTTTCTTTCTTTCTTTCTTTTTAAATTTCTTTCTTTCTTTCTTTCTTTTTATTTTTTCAAAGTTCATTCTTTCCATCTTTCTCCCGTATTTTTCTTTCTTTCTTTCTTTCTTTTTTTTTCTTTCTTTCTTTTTTTCTTTCTTTCTCATGCTTTCAAAGTTCATTCTTTCCATCTTTCTCCCGTATATTTTCTTTATTTTTTTTTTTTTTTTTTCTTTTTTCTTTCTTTTTTCTTTTTTTCTTTCTTTCTTTCTTATGCTTTCAAAGTTCATTCTTTCCATCTTTTTCTCCTGTATATTTTCTTTTTTTTTTTTTTCTTTCTTTCTTTCTTTTTTTCTTTCTTTCCATTCTTTCAAAGTTTTTCTTTCCATTTTTTTTTTTTTTATTTTTTTCTTTCTTTCTTTCTTTCTTCTTTTTTTTTCTTTTTTTCAAAGTTCATTTTTTTAGTTTTCAAATCTTTCTTTCTTTCTTTGTATCTTTTTTGTTTCTTTCTTTTTTTCTTTGCTTTCAAAAATAATTTTGTCATTTTAAAATGATATTATTTTCTTTTATTTCGTTCTTTCAAAAACTTTCTTTCATTTTCTTTTAGCATCTTTTTCCTATATTTTTCTTTCTTTTCTTTCTTTTCTTTCTTTCTTTTTTTTTCTTTTCCCTTTTCTTCTTCCACAACGTTTTTTGCTCCTTTTCTTTATACCTTTCTTTCTTTCTTTCTTTTTCTTTCTATCTTTCTATCTATCTTCTTTCTATCTATCTATCTATCTATCTATCTATCTTCTATCTATTTCTTTTCTTTCTTTTCTTTTTCTTTCTACTTTTCAATTTTATTTCCTTTTATATTTATCTTTCTCTTCTTCTTTATTCTATTCATTTGTTTCTGTCTTTCATCCTCTCTTTGCCTTTCTCTGTCTTAACTAGTTCATCTTTTTCCATCTCCTTCAGCCGCCTCTTTCTTATTTCCAGCTCTCGACACAGCCCCCAAACTTCCGTAGAATTTTGTTTTTTTTTTTTCTTTACAGGGATTTGAGTTATATTACAATGTTGTCGACATTTCCGTTCATTCATCTCACCGGTTTTAGAGGTCGCTTTTTTACGCCATCTTTAGCTCCGTAACTGATAATTCAAAAAGTCTCGTTAGTTCACGTTCGGATGTGAATAATGGAGGGAAAACCGAAAGGAATAATCTTTGAATTTAAATGGAAGAGAAAGGTTCAAAAATTTCTGATCGAACCTTTGCAGGCAAAAATTAAAAAAAGAGTGGGGGAGAAAGAGAATCAGAACGTAAGCTTTTCCAAAGAACGAGAGAAACAGAGACAACTGTTTCTTTTTCTTGTAAAGGAAAGGATCAATTTTAAAAGAAGAAAAGAAAAATTAAGACAATTATTGAAGAAAAAATTAAAATTTTAATATTTTTTTTATGCAAATTCATCATTTTTGTCAAAGAGGTTCGAAAATCTTCTTTCAACATTCTTTTTTTTTAAAAAAAAAAAAAAAAAAAAAAAAAAAGATATGCATAAAATCACAAAAATAACCAGTCAATGTAAAACAATAAGAAATAAAATAATTTAGAATAAAAAAATAATAAATCTAAATATATATATGTGTATTATGACCATACAAATATATTATTATTGATCTTCTTATAGTCACCACATACTGAAAAGGGAAATGGCTTTATTATTATTCAGTAATTTTTTTTTTTTCCAGTATTTTTTACTGAGAACTAAAAAATAATTCAGTATTTTGATTAAAATCTGATGGCATTGACTGGGACAGAAGAACATTAGTGGCATGTTAAGAAGCATCCATTATTTGTAAATTATTTAATATCTTACAAGCCATACATGTGAGTTCAATCTTAATTAATTGCACTCACTCTTCTGTCAGAGTTATTATTACGTAAGACAAATTAAAAATTTTTGTCCCCGAAAGTTATTTCGGATAAAAAAATGTCGGACGGGTTCAGAACTAAAGCTAATTGCGTACAGGTAAACTGGAAGGATAGCTTTTGAAGAAATATAAAACACAACAAATATAAAGTAAAATTAATTTACTTCAAGGAAAAAAATATTAAAAAGAAAAAAGGTTACAGAATGTTTTACAAACAAATGCGTTTGCGGAAATGTTGGATTTTCCTCGACTGTTTATATATCAGGTCAGTCTGTAATTTAAGGTAATCTATTCTGGCGGTTATTTTAGATTCCCCTAGGTTGCTTATTTATTTCCGATTGTTTTTTTTTTTTCATTTTAATTTTGTATGCTTTAATCTCTGGCGGTTTTAAGGCTCGGGTAAAAGGCAGTCTGTCACGCAGGATGCAATACACAGGTCGGCATTAAAGTTTTTTATCGTTATAAAGGAAAGTTATAACATTTTTCCGAATTCATATAGGGATTTTATTTGAGGGTACGTATCTAATGTCTTCTACAAGGGCAATGATTGGGCCCATTCCACGTGCGACCGTTAAATTACAATAATTTAGTTAGATTTCTGCCAGAACAGGCATATCGGACAAATTTATTATTTTTAAAAACTGAAAATTTAAATAAACTATTTTAGCTTTATTTATTGTATGCTTCATTTTAAGGTTACTTGTTTTATGTATTTTATTTTTATTTGAATAATTATAAATTTTCTATTCGTCCGGGCATTGAATAATGCTACCATATATTTGTTTGCTCTAAAATATTTTACTGATTTTTTGAATCTTTTTTGCTATTTATTGGGCTAGTTCAATGTCCTAAGTAATGTTAGTAAAAAATTAAAAAAACATGTCTGGTTTTTGAGATAAATCGACCATTGAATATTGTAACTATAGAATAAAAAATGAATAGGATAATATATCTCGAAAATTAAAAAAACAAAACAACCAAAAATGAGTAAATTGTAATAAATATCGGTCGTGACCTGGCATCTTAAGGACACTTAATATCCCATCGAAATTAATATAAATATATTCTATATTTTGATGATAAGTGTTCTAATGAATATCCTTTTTGGTACACCGACCTCACGAATTTAAGCGTACAAGTAAAAATTTAAAAACATTACTCAATCACACAAAAATGCAGAAATAGCTAGATGTAAGCGATAGAAATCAATACAAAAAGAGTGAAAACTTCCCTCTTCTCGAAAAAGAATTATCTCTTCCAGTTTCTTGACTCTCTGACAACCTTTTAAAAAATTCTAAATTCAACACATTTTTGATTTTTTCTGTTTTTCTGAAACCCGTTTTTCATTTGCATTTCTTCTCATTAATGGGTTTCTCATTAAATTTTAACTTAAAAAAATCGTGGAGTTTTAGGGGAAGAATTTTTGCTTCTGGGTGAAATTATTAAAAAAAAAAAACACAAAATTCATTTTTCTTTGCCTTGGACATTTTCTTCTGAGAAAGTTAAGTTTATTATCAGCCCATCTTCATTTGCATATTGCCGAAAACAATATTACTCGCCTATTTTCAGAATTCGAAAAATTAGGTTCGTCAATATAATTTTCTTTTAAATTATATATACATTGATCTTTTATTGAAAAAATTATATCTATTCTTGTATTGATTTTTGTCTTTTATACGGATATATATATATATATATATATATATATATATCGTGGGTAGCAAAAATATTTAACGACATTGGTTTTTCTTACATATCTCAAAAAATAACAGATCAATTTCAACTTATAAGAAATATTTAAACGAACATTGTCGATCAAAACATAGAAGGAAAATTTAAAACCACTGTTTTGAGAAACATTTATTAACAATAAATAAAATAACCCATATGCAAAAAGTATTTAACACCAATGCAAATATTATGCTAGAAAGACATTCGTCATGATTCCTACCCATATTGATATGATGTGATATGTCGACCAATGACAGCACTGCACGACACTCAACTGGCTATTAGATAACAGCTCTGAGACACTGCAGCTATTCTGTTGCCCTGTTTCAAGAAAATGGTGAAAAAAAAAAGAATTGTCGAACGACATCAAAGAAGATCATAAAGAATCACAAAGATGGTAAAGGGATATGGAAAAATCGAAAATTTGAATTTGACTTTGCGAGTACAGTTGGTGTTGTTGTTCAAAAAATAAAAAAAATGAAATACTACGTAAAAACATTCAAAGGATTCGTCCCCGGATCTTAAATGAGGCTAATTTGAGCGATACATTTCCAGTACTGTTGAATAAAAATTCATTTTCAATTCGTCGAGAAATTCAGAACCCCACATCAAAAATGCCGGAATTGAAGCATCTAAAGATACAATATAAAAGATCACCATTTCGTGCAGGACATGAACCTTCAAGATCACCGAGAAAGAACTCCATTACTGAAACGCCGAAATGTACAAGCCCGTTTGAATTTTGTAAAGAAATATGAAATTGAATCTAATGATTTCTGGGACAAAGTAGAATTTGGTCAACAAAGAAAAATTGAGATTTACGGATGAAAACATGAGCACTCATTTATGGAGGAAAAAGGAGCGGAATACAACCAGCAAATACAAAATGATTCATCCCTTTGTCAAACATGGAAATGGAAATATTATGATGTGGGGTTGTTTTTTTCCTCAAATGGAATACAAAAAAAATGAAAATCAAATCATCGAAGGAACAATGAATGCTTTAAAATAAACTCAAATTTTGTCAACTCAACTCTTGAACAGTGCCACATCTTTTGGGACATGGTCATGATTTTTGTATTTCAACAAGACAATGAGATGAGACATACTGCTAAAACAATTAAGAATTGGTTTAATAATAATGACATTAATGTCCTGGAATGGCCAAGCCAGTCACCGGATTTAAATCCAATCGAAAAGCAAAAAACTATTGAAGAATTACGAGTTCATAAAAGAAATCCATCGAATTTAAACAAATTGAATAAAATTTTTGAAGAATAATGGGTCAAAAATACCAACAATTACCTGCAAGAAACTAGTTGAAGACTATGGAAACGACTAGGAGGCTGTGAAGCAGAACAGAGGCTACTGTACTAAATATTAGTAAAGTGTGTTAAATATTTTGCATATGGGTTATTTTATTTATTGTTAATAAATGTTTCTCAAAACAGTGGTTTTAAATTTTCCTTCTATGTTTTGATCGACAATGTTCGTTTAAATATTTCCTATAAGTTTCGTTGAAATTGATCTGTTATTTTTTGAGATATGTAAGAAAAACCAATGTGTTCCTTTGCAATTATTCTGGGTTAAAACATTGGTTATTAAAATTGTTTTTCAATAAAATATAAACCAAAATATATCGGATTATATATAAAATCAGTTATTTTTATAAATAAATTGATTTCATAAAAACATTATTCAAACAAACTAAAAGACACGGGAGAGATTTAAAGAAAAACTTAGAAATTTTAAAAAAATTTTGCAAAGAACAAAAAGATATTGAGTTGAAAATTTTCATTAATTTTACCTTTCCTTGTTTTTCGAAAAGAAAAATACGGAAAAACAATTGGAAAAATAAAATATTAAAAATCAGTAGAATTTTCTATGAGGAAAAAAAAAGAGAGAAAGAAATGTAAGAGGGAAAACAAAGAAAAAGAAAAAATTTTTAAAAAATTTTTCAAAAATAAACATCTTTGCCAATTTCCTAAAACAGAAGAAACAAAATGAAAAAATTATGATGAGCTAAAGAACAAAAAAAAAAAGAATAAAACAAATATTTTTGGGGAGAAAACACCTCAATATAACATATTTTATAAAATATTATAATTTTTTATGAAATACATATATTTTTAAATATAATTATAAGTTCTCAAAATATATATTGAAATGCTAAATCTTAAGACCACATGAACGAAAGTTTTCAAATTATATCTGTTAAATTTGATTAATTGGGAAGCAAAAATTAGAGAAAGAAAGAATTAATCAAATGATTGATTACAAGCCAATTTTTTCCTTATTTTGGGAGATAGATATAAATTATAAAACACATGGTTATAATCAGAAAGGACAAATTATGGAAATATTCTTTAGATCTGAACATTTTTGGTGATATTCAAATCTGTATAATCATAAGACAGACATTTCGTGTAAGAAAATTTTCTGAGTAAGGTTTTACTTTAAAATAATCAGAAGAAAATTTTGGATGAATTCAGGAGATTAGGCATACCAAGATGATTAATCATTTGTTTTTAATTTGAAGTGGATTGTAAATAGAATTAGGGAACAATCCAAAGAAATAAATTTTCTTTGAACAAAAAATTTCAATTATTTTCCATTGGAGGTATCTGTTATTCAGTTAAATTATATATATATATATATAGAATATATATTTATATAAATAGAATATATATATTATATTCAATATTGAGGAAAAAACTAGCCTAGAAAACTAGAAGAACATTTAAAAATTAGGCGCTTTGGAACAAATGTATGGATAAAATAAATATATATTATATATATAAAATTTATCCCGCATACAAAATATGGGTTGAATTTATTTATATGTATCTTGACAATAAGAACAACTACAGATATTAGTCTTTTTCAATGAAATTGGTTCAACCTATTTTTCAATTGGACCAAATGAAAATGTCATAAAAGTGAATCCTTTACCGGCCTAATTTTGAACATGGTATATATAATCTTGAAATGATGATAAAACCGATTCCGTCATATTCACTGAGGTTATATTATCGATTTCAGACGTTGAATCTAATGTTTTATTTTGATGCAATTTTTCCTATCCTTGAAAACTTTTACAGGTTTGAAAAGTTTTCTTTTTAGACAAATTATTATGTGTTTTATTATTTAGTTTAGAAATGGAAAATTGGCTTTATTAGAATTTATAAAAAAAAAACACCCATTCTTTGAAGTTTTGAATGATAAATTTTTAAATCAAAAATATTAGCATTAAAAGAAATGTCATTTTATCTGAAATGTATGATTTTAAATGTTTAGATTGTTGAAAAAAGTTTAATTTTTTGAACAAATTATTTTCTTTTTTTCAAGAAACCACATATTTGGGAATAAAAAAAACTTGGAAAAGATGTTTTTGGTAAAATATTAGTTATTTTTTTTTTTTAAAATTCGGTTGCCATTCATTAATATTTGAATTATCCCACACCACACAATTGAAGATGTGTATTTTTTCCATTGTTTACAGTACAGAAATTACTGGGAATATATTTATTACTATTTTTTTTTTAATCGGCAAGATTGATAAATAACATTTCGATAAGCCGAGAAGTTTTTAATTTTTAAAATGTATGAGTTGATATATAGATATATATAAGATATATTGTAAAACACACACACAAAGATTTGTTTATACGTATATATAAAACTAGAAATATTTAATATATATAACCAATTTTAAATTAGATCTTGTGATATCCAACGAAATGTATGCAATATCTTAAGGTATAGACAGGCAATTTTTTAGGTTAATGAATTTGAATATTATATTTATAAAAGAATCTTAACATCGTTGAAATAATTATTTTTGAAAAAAACAATTTTATACATTTTATTTTTCAGCAAAGAATTACGTTAGTAACATGCTTCTAAGTTCTTAAATGCCACTAAGTTTGGAATGGCGAAGAAAAGAGCAAATAAAATCAAATTGAGTTAATAGCAATATTGGTAAACATGTAACAGAAATTAAAAATTTGAACTGCATTAATCTTCCATTTTTTTTTTGGTGGAATTTAAATCATTTTATTCCCTGTGAAAATAAATACGATTATAGCATAGTTAACATATATATATAAAATATATTTTTTATACATTGCAGGAAATTTTTAAAAAAAATGAAATTTATCACTAAATTTTTTTTTTTTATTCAGGACCAAATTTTTGAGAATTTTCATTTAAAGAATATGAAATTTCAAGCATTGAAGAAATATCAAAATATTGCGAAGAGTGGAATTTTTGAGAAATGGGATTTTTCGTTACAAGATCTCTTTTTCCGGACAATTTAATACTTTTTAGAAGAGGAAAAATATATGGGACAGATAATCGGATTTTACACCAATATGAAACAACAAATTAAAGATGGCTAATCAAACCTTAAGAAATGTTTGAAAACGAAATCTAATGTGTAAAAATGAACGAATTAAAACACATTTTTTGTTCTCTGAAATTATGATTTGTCTTAAAACATTGTGGTATGCAAAAAATAAGGATTATGCAAGGGATATATATATAAAAAATAAGAAAAAATATATATTGATTCAAAGCGCACAAAATATTTATAAAAAAAATAAATCTTATTGCCATTTTTCAGAATATGTTTTTGAAATATCAATCAATTTAGTCCTTTATGATATAACCAAACGAAGAATAAATTTATATATATAAGGATTGGTATTTTTATATGTATAAGAAATTATTTTTCTAACCTGTTAAAACATGTCGGTTGATGAGATAATATATATGGCATCGATTCTGTACAGGGTATATTAAAAAATTTATTTATCTTTTCTCATCTATTTAATAAGGATCAACCAGATAGATAGATAGATAAATAATATGAAAAATATTATAGATAGATAGATAATAGAATGAACAGACTTCCAATCATTAGATAGATATGATCCACAGATAATTTAGATAGATAACAATATGTTTAACACCCTAAGATAGATAGGATAATAGATAGATAGAATAGATAGATAGATAGATAGATATATTTTCTGTATCTGTAGATAGAATAAGATTTATATGAAAATAATTTATAAATGTTAATAGAATAAAAGAGCATTTTAATAATTGATTATATAAAGAATTTAAATTAAGATAACGGTAAAAGAGGCCATAGATATTTTAAATAATAGAAATAATATTTAATATGAATTTACTAAAATAATATAATATAAATAATTAGAACGATAAATTGTAAAATAAATAATTGAATAATGAATGATAGATTGATAAGTTTCTTTGTATTTTTCATAATAAGGATGCATTCGAGAAATAAGATAAATAAGATAGAAAATGTTTGAAATATATTGAATCAAATTGACATTTAAAGGGAAATCCAAAATTGAAAGATAATTAACTTATTTTTTAACTCCTGAAAAAGAAATATATCATTACAGATAACATATTCAAGTCTCAAAGATTTAATGAAAAGATGGATATAAAACAGACGTGATTTTTATTATAGAATAATAGATTCTTCATTCTGAAAAATATAGGATAACAAGTCATATTCCTTTTTTAGGTTTTCATAGATAATAGATAGAAACACACAGATACACATATATATTCAATTAGATTCATATTTAACCAGATAACTTTGATAGATTGATAGATGATTGAATGTTTTAAAACAAAAAAGATAGAATAGACAATTTTTTATGATAAAAAAGAAAGATAAAAAATATAAATTAAATAGATATATAGAATTTAATAGATAGATAGATAGATAGATAGATAAGATGAAGATTGAAAAGGCCATAGAAAGATTTGATATATAGAAAGATCTGTGAACAGAAAAATCTATTTTTAGATAGATTGATAGATAGAGAATATAGATAGATTAATGAAAAAGAGATTATTAGACAATCGTTAGATAGATAGGATAGATAGATAGATAGATAGAAATAGATAGATAGATAGATAGATAGATAGATGATTTAAGAAGAGAGATTTTTAAAATAAATAGATAGAACGATTCTTTTTCGAGATAGACTTAGATAGAAGATAGATAGATAGATAGATAGATAGATAGATAGAAAAGACTTTTTAAAAGATAGATAGATAGATAGATAGATAAATAGATTATCGAATATTTAGATAGATAGATAGATAGATATATAGATAGATAGATAATATGAATATATAGATAGATAGATAGATAGATAGATAGATGAATAGATAGCAGAACTATAGATATATATATATATATGAAATAGATAGATATATATTTATAGAACAAATATATATAGATAGATAGATAGATAGATAAGATAGATATGATTATGAAAAATAGATGAAATAAATAAAATATAATGATCTATAAGAGATATATATAGATATTATAGATAGATAGATAGATAGCATAGATAGAATAAAAAATAAATGAAAAAAAAGAAAGACGATTTTCAAGATAGATATGAATAAATAGATAGATAGATAAAAGAATGAAGAGTTTTTTTCATGATGAAAATTTTGAAAAAGATAGATAGAAAAGTAGATAGATAGATAGTTAATATAAAACAAATTTATTAATATATAAACAGTGTGATAGATGAAGATATAATTCTTAGATAGATTAAACATCGGTTGCAATACGAAAAATAATATACAAATGGAATATAGTATATATATAGATAGAAAGATATTTTCAAACTATTAGATAGATATTTTGATTTTAATAAATGAATAGATAGATATATATATATATATATATATTAAATATATATTTGACTAGAAATAAATTTTAATATATATGGATAGATAGATAGATAGATAAATAACAAACATACTCTTTAACAAACAAGATTTGGCACCTCATGAGATCAGATGGATAGAAAATCCCATTTATCGCAAAATTTTTTGAATAAAATAATTCATCTTTGTTCTGAATGGCGAACATCTTTTGATTTCATAAGTATTCTGATGGATTTAGATAGATAGATTTTTTAAAGAATAATATTAATAGGAGAATTTTTTAAAACATTACCGAAAATTTTGGATAGATGAATTGACCATTTGAGAATCCGAAAAATTTTTTTAGGTACCATGATTCAACAAATTTTAATTCACCAAACAAATACTGTTTGAAAGATTTAGTTTTTGACATTAACAATATATAAAAAACACGTCTATTTTTTTTTGGGGCAAAATCCAAAATTAACATTTTTTTTATTTCACGTGTCCATTCAACAATTTAGATTTGAAAAATTATATATATAATTAAATATATATCAAATTTAGATCAGTGACACGAAACAAAAATTGATATGATCAAATATTTGAAAATGAAATTTTTATTGAGCATATTTTGTTTATCCACCAAAGATGTTTTTTTTAAAAAGGGATATAAAAATATATATTCAAAAATATGATTAAATTAGATAAAAATTGTTTAGAAGAAAGATGCTTTGAATGCAAGGAGCAAAATAATCGACGAAAGAACAAAACCTGTATCTATGGAAAAAGAAAAATTATTGTACATAAAAAAATGAAAATTGAGAATATTGTTGGTAAAATGAATTCATCATTAGATATATGATAATTATTTTGTTTTTTTTTTTATTTTTAATCAAATTGAATAGTTGGGATCAATACATAAATGTTTCTGGCAAAAAATTTTATTTAAAACTGTACTTTGATTTCAAATTCAAGGAAAATCATGAATAAAATTATTAAAAAAGACGTCAATCATTAAAGACTTATTTTTGCGTTATTTTCTTTTTTTATATTTTATTTATACATATCACTATTTCGTTTTTTCCTCTCAAATTGAATTACATATATGTCCTTAAACTGTTCGTCATGTTGATAATTTTCCTATAATTGGTCTTGATTTTTAAATTTATACCATAGTCTGGAAAGAGTTGATTAATTAAAAACATATATCCTTTTTTTTTTTATATTCATTGCTGGGAAAATTTTATCGACGATTTTTAGTTTTCTTTATACCAATGCTCTCGTGTTAAAAAAAGAAAACAAATCTATCCAAACAATTATCAAATTTTTCTTTTTGCAAGAAACATTAATCTTATAAATTTGTTTTTGAAAGTTGCAAGGATATCACTAATCACTGTGAATTGTGGACGAAATCAGAGAACAGCAACATTGAGTAATATATAAATTTGATAAAGCCATGTCAATTTTATATAAATTTCGATTTTACTTTTTGACTCTGTTATTAAAAAATATTATTTGAAAATAGGAGAAAGATGAATCTTCATTTCAAACAAATTTTATAATTCAAGAAAATGGCTGAAAACTATTGAAAGCAACATTTAAATATTCTAAATATTTTTCCAATAAAAATTAAAAATGCAATTGATATTTTTAGAAAAAAAAATATGCGTTCGGGAAAACAAACACAAAAAAAAGACCATTAATAAAGAATGAAATTAATAGTTTTAATTATCTCTCTGCCAGCCAAATCCTAACAATTTGTTTTTCCATAGATTTACTATCATTGTAATTATTTTTAAAGCTTTCATATGAAAAGTATTTATTCAAACATCTCCAATGAAATTAAAACACCTTTGGCGTTCATTGATGGAAACAGTTAAAATTTATTAAAAGAAGATTTTGAAACATAAAAACAAAATAAGAGACAAACAAACAAACACAATACTGATAGTCAATAATAATGAAATTTGTAAAATCTTAAATTAAAAAATATTAATATAAAATTAAATAATATATTTTTTTTTTTCATTATTCCAAAATGTTGTTGAATTTTTCCAGAAGATTTTGTTTAAATTCGGAAAAAAAGCGATTTGAAATTACTCATATTATTTTGATGAAATTTGAACATTCCTTTTTAATATTAAATATATGAAATATTTAATTTATACATATAAATAAATATTTATATTTATATTTAATTAGAAATTTAAATAAATAATTATGAGAAACAAAAATAAAAAGAATCTAGTGATCCTTTTAAACCGTTAAAATATAAATTTGTTTTCAAATTGATGGAAATGGATACCAATTTTACAAAAAATTTTTTTTAAATATAACATATTTATATTATATTTATAAAATAATTATTTATTATATAATTTCGAATGGATTTATTTTGTAAATGGTCATTTTTCCATTGTATAAAACAATATTTTCATAAAATATATATATATATATACAAATATATATAGAAAATTAAAAAAGAAAAGACAATAAAAAAAAAGATACTGGAAAAATTTATTTCCAGAAAAAAACAGAATGATTCTTTTTTGAATTGTTCATAAATTTATTTAAATCCAAGTTGGTCTAACATCAAAAAATGGAGATTTTGAAAAGGATAAAACAAACGTTCCAAGGAAGTGTATCTTCCACCTTTGAAAAAAAAGATTCATTTTATTGTATTTTGAAATCGTTATGATTTCTAACTTTGTCAATTGATGTTAAAATATGGGATCATTTTTTTTGACCTGAGCTATCCATTTATCATTAAATTGTTTTCAGACTCACTTTATAGTCCACCAATAGAAGGTTAACCAATCAGAAGACGTAGAATATTCAATCCGTCGTGTATAAAGGCGGCCATTTTGTTTACTCTACCCGAATGTCCAGTCCAGCTTGTCAGGCGAAGAGAAACAGAAGGACGAACTACGCTCTGCTACTTTTACCAAAATATCCACTGCTAACCTGAACAACGCTTTCCTACTGTCTTCGAAATATTCACTGCTAACCTCTGGATTCTATACTCGAAGACGACCGTCATCATGAATAACAATGGTTGGACAATCATATTGTCCCAAATATCAATACATTGCATCTTAACCATTTGTCGATTATTTTATCATCACCAACCTTGTCGTTCAATGCATATACACAATGATTGAGAAAATGGCTGTCTCCGTCTGTAACAATTGCCTTCAATATATCCTGTGGGTGTCAAATTCCCTGATCCCTCTCTCCCCATTATATGTCATAGCAAATTCAACATAAATTTCTGATTCTAAATAGAAGTTTCCTTTTCCGTTAAAACATCCACGTTACTCATATGCCTTTACAGGATTGTATTCTCAACATCCAAAAAGTAAATATACATCTTTTGAAGTTTTTCTCAAGTTTTTTCTTCATCTGCTGAGGAAATTATCCAGTATTGATAAAGAAATAAAGACCAAAGATTTACGTTACACTTATGTAAAATCGTCCGTCTGATGCAACGCCGCAATGAACTCGATCAATCTCATCACAAATGAAAAGATTTGAAGCGACAGTGACATCATGGCATTGGAACAATCTTTTTCTTGTTTCTAATAAAATTTTCCTGTTTTTAATACTATTTGAATTTTTGGAAGTCATCTTACATTATTTTTGTATTCCGACTTTCTCAAAGTCAAATTTCTTCTATTGATGCAAAACCCCATCCAGATATTTAAATTTACAATTTTCTTCAATAAGAATGCGTTCCTAAATCTAACGCTGTGGGTATTGATGGGAATTGAAATTTAAAATGTAATATAATTATAAAGCAAACATTGTATATGCGTGTTTTGTTTGCCTTTTATTTTCCTCCAATCACACTGGTTCGATTCCATTTGGTCATAAATCATTCAAAAGCCCTAAGAAAAATTTTAATGGAAGTTGACGATTTTCATTGAGCTCAGATTCAGATTTTATCAAAATTATGCATTTATAATGAATTAAACATTTTACTATATATTTATTAAGTCTTTTATAAAATTTTTTTTACTTTCATGTTTCTGTTTTTTTGAACTCTTATTTACCTTTTGTATACAAAATTTAGGAAGTTCAACGTTTTATTAAAACTAAAAAAATTCCAAAATATCAAAGAACATTTAAGCTAGATGATTTTCTTTTTTTTTTTTTTTTAGCCATTTCAGAAATATTTTTATATATTTACAATGTGATTTTTTTCAATAAAGTTAAAAAAAACTAAAAAATTAGATTTAGATTTAAATTTTGAATTAATGTTAAAATTTGTCACTAAAATTCAAAAGACGATTTGATGTACGTAGATCCATATTTTCCGTACAAATATTTATTTTTATTTCATGGGGGATAGGACAGAGGACAATTTATAAAATAAAATTAATATAAGTGTAAAGATTTTAAAAAAAATTAAATTAGTTATACATTAAACAATTTGAAGATTTATTTCATAATGGAATTAAGTAAAATTTTTAGATTATGTAATCTATATAAAAATTATAAATTAATTCTTTTTTCAATTCTAGCTACTGAGATTAAAAAGCGCCAACGCTACTTATAGTAATTTGCCAATCACATCACAAGGCCACAGTTTTAAACACAATTTGAGTTTATTATTAAAGGAATGAGCATAACACGGGTATAAAAAAAATTCCTGAGGTAATTTATTTTGGAAAATTATTGCCTTAATATAAAACCGATAATTCTCTCTAGTTCATTTTGAGAATTTTTAATAGGAGCAGCTGTGCAACAGGGAATATTTTTCAGAATAAATTTTATTTAGTTGAAATTTCTGTGTTTTTAATAAAATGAGCTCTGCCAAAGACAGAGACCCAACTCGTTGATGATAAATAGATTTTTACAATATACTTTGATAGTAATTATTATTTACATCAACCTCCATTTTATTATATTAATTACAAATTTCGGTTTAACGTTGGGACTGATTTCGTGCACCGGGCAAGGCCACAACACCTGAGCCCTCAGAAAATAAATGGTTGATAAATGCGTGCATTGATCGTTTCTATAGTGGTGAAAAAAATGAGAACTTTTTAACAATCCATAATAAAAACATATATGATATAAAAAAAATATTTTATTCATAGTATATATAAAATCTTAAATCAATTTTAATGAAGAATCATTTTGTTTTTTTATAAAATTACTTTTATAAAGATGATCTAATCCTCAATGACGAATGCATATTTGAAAAGAAGATCCCAACTTAGAGATGATAAATAGATATTTGCAATATATATATATGATATATTTATAAATTAAATATCTTTATTATAAATTAATTTTAGAGTTTCATTCTTGTTCATTTTAAAAAACATATTTTTTAATATATATATATATATATATATATATATATATATATATATATTTATATATATTTAATTTATTAATTTTTGTTAAAATTAATCTTTTATTCAAGATTGAAAAAATCATACATTTAAAAAGATAAGCGAGCATGAGAAATGAAGACAAGGAGTAAAATTTATGTATAGATATTTATTAAATATATGGTTCATATATATATATGAATTATGATTTAAACGAGTTGGCAAAATAACATATATATTTATTAAATATAAGATGTTAAAGTTTGATCGGTTTATTATTTTTCCATATTTGAAATATCTTCAATTTAAACTGGTTGGAAAATGACACCAGTATAATCAGGATATGATTTAAACAAAAAAAAGTTTTAATTACCATTAATAATCTCATTTAGACTGTCTCTTACCAAATAAAAAAAATATTGAATCCTTTTGTTAGTAAAGTTGCTAATTGCCCTTTCCTATATATTCGTTTTCTATCTGACACGAATTTTAAATAATACATTAAATCATATTAAAATCAGTTTGTTAAAAAATATTTCATTGTTTCAATTGCATTGAGAATCTTTCTCTGAAATTATATTTTACATAATTATATCTACAATTCGTTTTTTTGCTGCTGCCAGATATTAATCTGTTATGTTTATCAAAAAGTGTTTATAAATTAAAGATGAAGGAAATTGAACAGGCATTATATTTTAAGAAATAAATCAATTATAAAATATAAATTCCTTGAAATTTCATAAATATCCCATATTTCTCATAATTTTTTTTTTTTTATTACATTTTTAATTAACTGTGGCAAATGTTGGAAGTGTTACGTCAATCATTTGAGAATTTAAAATTTTTTAAGTTGCTACTGTTTTGTCTAAAAAACAAATTTTTATTAAAAAGTCAAAAAATTTTCTTTTCAAAATTCTATTTTAGTAATTTCTTTAACAAAGTTCTGTATTTGAATTTTTCTATAAAATATATTTTTTAAATTTTAATCGTCATTGAACAACCTATCCAAATGTCTTGGAAATGCATCAATGCAAAATTAATAATTTCAGGATTAAAATGAAAGCTTCAGAAAAGTCTGAATGTTTCAAAACCTTAAATATTTTGAATAATATCGTATAAATATATATAGAAAAAATATACAAATGCGATAAATTATAGGAAATATTAAGTAAAAAATAGCAAAAAGATTTGGACTGGATTAGTAAAAATGGAAATTAATTGTCAACAGCTTATATTTATTCGAAAATAAATAAAAAAAAATAAAAAATTTAAAATAAATAAAAAGAAAAATTAACACCAGTTATTTTTTCATAATTTTTAAAATGTCATCATATATAAATAAAAATTAAATAATGATAATAAAAAAAAAATACCCCAAGTTAATGATTCTAAATGTTCATTTATATTTTTTCATAATAAACGTCATATAAAAGAAAATTGAAATTTAAAGTGTTTTAAATTTAATTAAAAATGATAAAAATTAATAATCAATAGCATGTGAAAATTTTTTTTTTCATAAAACCATTAATTAATAAAATGGCATTAAAAAAAATTGTTTAAATTAAAATAATTTTATTTAAACGGTGTCTTTTCAAAATGAAAATTTTATTTGTATGTTCCATTTTTATAGAAAAAGATTTTCTGAAATCTTTATTCAGACTGATATTGCCAATTTTTGATACATTCAGGTTGGTTTTTTTAATTAAGGTGTTTGTTGATTAAAACTATTTCGTTTTTGAAGCAACTTTCCCATTATTTTTTAAATTTCGCATTTGAAGAAACATGTTAAAATGGAAAAATAATAGATTAATTTATATTTATGTCGTCGGGGATATATATTATTTATAATAAAATTTCTGGGTTTAGAGTTTAGTAATATTCGTTTTTTAATGACAAAATGGAATTTTATTTAAATCGATGAACAACATTTTTTTCCTTTTTGTTATTTAAATATATTTATATTAATGGGATAAAGTTTATATATATATATATATATATATATATATATATTATATATATATATATATATAGAATTGTAAATTTTTTTCCTTTTTCATTGATGCATGTTTAATTAAATAATATATATTTAAGATATATGGGGTTGTTTATATTATGTGTTATATATTGTATATATAATAAATAAAGATTATTTTGAAAACGAGTAGAAAATGCCATATGGTAAATTTTAAAATAATAAGTTTAAATTCAAAAAATCAATTGTTTTATAAAAATATTTCAAATATCGAACGAACGAAATAATAATATATAAATATATATGAACGGAATATATAATAAAATAAAACTTCATTTTATATTGATATTTAAAATATATTTTATTGAATTTTTTTCGTTTTTTATAATTGTATTTATTTAATAATTTTTTGATAGAAATATTTATGAAAAAAATAGTAAACAATAAAAAAAACATTATTATTTTTTTCATAATTCATCAGAATCATATTTATATATATATATATATATATACTATATATTTAAATATATATATATATATATATATATATATATATATATATATATATATATATATATATATATATATATATATATGTATGTATATTTATATATATTTTCATTAATGCATGTTTCATTAAATAATATAGACAATTTTTGTCTATTTATTTTAAGTAAGTTCCTTTCATATTGTCTGATAAGTTTAATAACATTATCATTGAAAGACGAAAGAAAAAACACCATATTGATACATGTTTAAATCCAATCTAAGCTTTCGGCTTATAAGCCATTATCAAAGATGACAATTACATTTCAATAAATCAAACAATACACGGATGAAACATAATGATAGTCTGTTTTGTTGCATGAAAAATTTCAAATAAACGACAAAATCGTATATACGAGACATATAGCGAAAATCGCGTCGCAGCTTTTGACGTCACACATGATGACCACGCGAGAGTGAAAACGAGATATATTATTATGGGAAGCCATTGGTATATTTCAATATATATGTTATAAATTATAGGCATTTAAGTTAAATATTTGTGGAAAAAATAGTTTATTTTGTTAGGTTATTCAAATATTTAAAATTATTTTATTTAAAAATTTTTTCAAAATTTTAACTTATGTTTTTTTTTTTTCATTTTAAATTTCTTACATAAAGAAACAAATGGACGAAAAAAATCAAATTTCTGTATTAATTTAAATAGAAATATATTATTATAAATTTATATATATTTTTATTGATAAAATTATAAATATCCATTTTATAATAAATAATAATTATTTTCTTAATTATGATATTAATAAAAAAAAACAGGAATAGAATTCTAAATAAATTAAAAACAAATTTGACATCAAAAACTTTGACATAAAAATAAATTTAAAAAAATAAAAATATACATCATTACCATTGAAATTAATATATTTTCAATATATATTATATTTATATACAAATTTACGATATTTGATCATTTTTTTTTATTTAAATAAATTTTATTATACAATGTAATTATAAAATTATATAAAATTTTCAATAAATGAAAACTAATTGTTATACAGAATATACTAAATAATAATTTAAATTAAATATTTCAGAAAAGAAGAACAATTTAAAAAATCTATGAACTTTTAAAATTAAAATTGGTTCTTAATGAATTAATTGGTATTATTCTTCGTTAAAGAATTAGTTTAAAATTTTTTTAAATATCTCCAGAAATTTAAACATAAAAATATATTTTCAATACAAAGAAATATTTAAATTTTTTCATTTTTTAAAATAAAATATTAATAAAAATTATATAATTTAAGATTCATTAAATTTTTTTAAACATTAATATTGTATTAATATTTAGATTGAAAATAAAAATTTTTTTCAAATTTATAATTCTTGTTCTTTTTATTTTGTTTCAGAAATCCCTAATTCAATCATTATATTCCTAAAAAAAACCCGAAATTGTGTAACCCAAATAACAGAAAGGAAATGAAAAATGAAAATTTAAATAAAAATATTAAATAATGAATATATAAAATAATATATTAATAAATAATACAAACTGATAAAACCTTAAATAGTTCAGAATGTGCGAACAAAAGAAAAATATATATACAGGGTTTGGTGGGATTTAACAATATCAAAATTCACTCTATACATTTGCATTTCATATAATAATTTTAAAATTTTACTGATAAACATATTTTTCTTTATAATACAAATTTTATCTGTCAAATATAGAAGGAAAATATCAAATGTTAAAATCATATTAAAAAGAAACTATTTTGGTTTTTAACAATACCAATAAAGGACTATCCTTAAAAAAAAGAAAGTTCAAACTGGATAAAATATAAAAAAAAAACGTAATTTTTATACCATAAACGAAAATTTTGATAAAAAGAACCTTTTTTAAATTTTAAAATATTTAAATATTTAAGTTCAGTAAAAATATTTAATCTATTTTCTTCATATTTCTATAAATGTCTGAATAAAAGTGTAAATATTTGATAACCTGATTCCAAGAATGAATATATTTAAAATGTTAAGATGTAATGCATAATAAATCATTTTCTCATTTATATTTTATGGACATATTTATAAATAAAATAAATGTTTAATGGAAGTAATATTTCCATATATGAAATTTTTATTTCAATTTCAAATAAATATTTTCAAAATATAAATGAAAGAAATTAAAGTGAACATATTTAAGGATTTTTAAAAAATATGAAATTTTCTTTTTCATAATAAAATTTAAACAGGTAAATTTTTAGAAAAAATAAAAATTCATGAATTATGTTCAGAAAATGCATAATATAAATATCTTAAATGTATCTTTATTTATTTAAATCCAAACATATTTATTAATATTTAAATGGTATAAATTTATATGGAATAAATTTAACATAAAATATAGCAAATAAATTTTTAAATCCTTTATTGTTTAGAATATCATACATATAAAATATTTTATATTTATAATATATAATTTAAAACATTTATTTTTATTTTATATAAAATATATTTTAAATAATGAAAAATTATCTGATTAAAAAAATTTTATTTTAAAATAAATTTAATAATAATAATAATGAAAATTAAAAAAAAGGTAAAAATACAGAAAATTTATTCATAGAATTTTAAAATTTTATTTATAAGCATTCAAACGATTTGGATTATTTTCGAGAAAAGTTTGGAAATTAAGAAAGTGCATCGATTTTATGATATTTATTAATAATTTTAAATTTAGATTTTTGAAACAAAATGCCAGAGACATTTAAAATTCATTTGGGATACATTTGAAAATTTTTATCAAGTTAAATTTCTGAATTTCAATTTGAATATATTTGGTTATGAAAAACTTATATTGGCCAAGATTTGAATTAAATGACTTTTAAAACTGAATGCTTTTAATTTTAAAATATTTTTTTTTTTTTTTTCATTTTTTTTAATTTGATTTGAGATTTTCGAATTTATTTAGAAATTTAGAATTTTAGAAGAAAATTTATAAAATTCAGGATTTTTGATATATATAATGATATTTAATTATTGTTATGGGACCTTACCCATAATAACATAATGGACTATTCCATACGTAATAAATACTGCGCCTCAAGAGGAAGCAGGAGTTCAGTCTGAAGTCGGGCGACCGGCTGACCGGCTGATCGGTTGAACTCTCTGCCTTCGGGCGGGGAGGAACCCGAACGAGGCTACGCCGAAGGGCGGAGTCTCTTTCGGGGAGGTAAACCGACCCTGAACCCGTTTATACGGGTAAATCTTTGGGGGCATATTTTTGGCCGAGCCCACGGGCTCGGACCTTTCCGGGAGATCCCACGTTAAACCGGCCTTGTGCCACATGATGCCCTCGTGGGGGGGGTGACTAAATACTGTTCCGTCTTGGTCTCAGTTCAGTTGAAGTCTGAATAAAGAAAAGTCTGAAGAAGTCATTTGGAGTCAGTCAGTCAGTCAGAGCGAGCGAGTCAGTCAGTCGAGTCAGAGGCAGTCCGAAACAGAGTCGCGTTCAGACAATTACTACTAAACCTGATAAACCTGATTACTAACACTTTCTACTTCTCTGTATATATTCCTGTTTGTAATATATCTGTGTTATTCCATATCCGTGTTCGAGTTCTTCTTTATTGGTTCTACCTTGGACTATCACCGTGGTACAAGGAACCGGACCATAACAAAATAAACAAAACAAATGATTTAAAATATTTTAGAACAAAAATATTTTAGAAAAACCGATGAATTATTTAAAATGCTTTTTAAATTTGTTCAATATACGTTTTTTTCCATATTGTAAACCAATTTTTAAGATGATTATTGAATATTTTGAAAAGAATAAAAAATTTAAATTTTTTTAAATTTTTGAATCATATAAAAAAATTAATGAAAATATGAAATAATGAAGAAAATGATTTCAAAATGTAAAAAAAAAATTTGTTGCAAAATATAAAAAAAGAAAAATTTTGGGAAAAAAAAAATAAAAAATTTTCAACAGATTTTTAAAAAATTCCAGGGAAATCTTTAAATATTTTATATTTAAAAAATTTTATTTAAAAAAAAAAAAAGGAATTCATTTTTTCCAAAAATTAATTTATTATGGAAAATTAAAGCCGCCTTTCTTTAAAAATTGAATAATTGAAAAAAATGAATTCAAAAATTAAAGAACATATGTATTTAAAAAAACCATCAATTTGGACATTCTAAAAGAAAAAAAAAAAAAAAAAAAAAATAAAAAAAAACCAGATAATTGCATTTTAAATCAACAAAATTCCAATTATTTTCAAAAAAATAAAAAAAAAAAAAAATCTTTAATAATGAACATTAAAATTATCATTCATTTTTAAAAATTTTTTATTAAAAAGATATGATTGAAAAAAGAAACCAATTTTGAAATCAAAAATTTGAGATGAATTGAAAAATAAATCCAAGAAGAAAAAAGATTTCTTAAAAGAAAGAACAAAAATTTATCTTAAAAAAATCAATCGGTTTTAATTTGTTTTTTTTTTGATTTTAAAACAGGAAAAAGTTTAAAAACTGATATTTTTTATCTTTTAATGAAAAATTTCCTTAAAAATTTTAAAATCAAAAATGAGGAAATATAATTATGGATATTTGAACTGTTAAATTTGAACAAAAAAATTGCAATAATTGAAAATTCAAAATAAAAAAAAGAAAAAATTAATTGGAAATTATTTTGAATATGGATAATTAAAAATAGAATGAGAATTTAAGAATTTTTACGAAATATTGAATTTTAATCAATTATCTTTTTAACTTTAAAATTTTAAATGGTCAACAGAAAATTGAAAGAATTTTGATGAAAACCAAATTTTAAAAAAAAAATTTTTGATTTTAAATTTCAAGAAAATTTTTGTTATATTTTTTTATATATTTATTTAAATTCAAAATAATTAATAAAACCTTTATTTTAAAAAAAAAATTATATTTAAATTAATTATAATTTAAAAAGAAAAAAAAATTTGAAAATAATTTAAATGTTTTATTATAATGGTTTTAAGAAAAAATAAGAACATAAAAATTAATAAAATTTAATGTAAAAATGCAATATATGATAAATTTATTTTAAAAAAATTTTTAAATATTTTCGATATGAGAAGATGTGAATTTAGAAAGTGTTTTCTAATTTTTAATTAAATTTATAAATCTTTTAAAATATAATTTATCCTTAAATGAATACATTGATTTATTTTTTAAATTTTTTTGTTTAAATCATTTTTAAAATGAATATAAACTATTTTCCTTAAAATGAAAAATGGATTTTAAATTTTGTTCCATATATTTATAGTTTCACAAATAAAAAAAAAATTGGTAAAATTAAATTTTAATTATAAATTTGGGTTTTCCAAATAAATATTTATATATAAAATATAATAAATAAATTAATAAATATATAAAAATTAAATTAAAAAAAAGACATTTATTTCGATAATACAAGGGAAATATATTTACAAATATATAATTATTCCAGAATATATATATAAAAATATATATCAAAAAAAATTTTTAAAAAATATAAAATTTTAAATTTTTCATCAATTTTTTAATTCCAAAAGATATTTAAAATTTCTTTTTAAAAAAATACAAAAATTAAAAAAATTTTTTAATTTTCAGGAAATATTTTTTCCTGTTGGAAAATTTGTTTTTAATGGAAATTTTTATAAAATTTGTCTTTCATTAAAAAATTTCTTAATTTTTCAAAAAAAAAAAAATAAATAAAAAAAAAACAAAATTTATAAAATATATTACAATGCAACCCATTATTATAAATATATTTTTTTTGTTTTTTTTTTTTTTTAAATATATAAATATAAAAAATAAAAAATTTGACTAGTTTTTGGAAATATTCATTCTCATTAAATACCGAAAATTTTTGAAAAAAGAAGTTTTAAAAAAAATCTTTTTAATTTAAAAAGATTATACATATAATTTAAAAAATAAAAATTTGGAATGAACATAAAAAACATAATTTTTTAATACAAAAAAAAATATATTTATTTATATTTGAATTTTTATTTAATGAAAAAAATAAAAAAAATTTTAAAAAGAACAAATGACATTCCTAAAAAATTGTTTAATTTAAGAATCAATAATACAACAAAAAAGAAATATAAAAAAAATTGAAATGAATTTCAAAATAATTTTTAAAGAAAAATTTGAAAAAAATAAAAACCAATCATGGTTGAATATTAATTTATATAAAAAATCTGAGATTTTGAATTTAAAGAGCAAAAGAAAACCAATTGGAAATGAAATATTTTTTTTTTAAAAAAAAAAGAAAAAAATAAAAGACATTGAATGAAACAAAAAAAAAAAAAGAAGATAGGTTGAAAATTTTAAAACCATTTTTAAAAAAAGAATGGTATTATAAAACCAAAGGGTTTAACAAAATATCTTATAAGATAAAAAAAAAAAGTAGGAAAAAAGAAAAACTTTTTTTGAAAAAAAATCCCAAACGAATTTCTAAAAAATTTTGGAAGAAATTTCTCCAGTCAATTAAAAAATAAATAAGAAGAATTGGAAAAACAAAAGCAAAAAAATACATTATATCAAAATCACTTTTTTTTTGCTAAATTAAAAAAAAAAAAAGCAAATAAAAAAAAAGAAGATTATCTAAAAAAAAAATTTGAAAAAAGAAATTGAATGACAAGAAAGAAAAAATAAAAATTTATTGAAATTCAGAATAAAGAAAATACAATTAAAAAGAAAATAAATTAAAAAATTTTAAAGAATTTTGATATAGGATTTTTAATCATATCAAAATTAAAAACTTCGAAATATATATTTTATTAAAGAAAATTAACTGTTAAAAAAAAAGATTACATAGAAAATTTATCTAATATGAAATTAAATGAAAATGTAAATAAAAATAAAAAAAGATTGAAAAATGAGATTTTTGAAAAAAAAAACCCAAAAATAATCAAATCGAAAGAAGAAAAGAAAGAATTAAGAAATGGAAAACCAAAATGCTTAAAAAAAAGATTTTTAATGAAAATTATGAAATAGAGGGAAAAATCTTTGGAAAAGAATTAAGGAAAATATTCATAAATGAAATATTTAAAAAATAATAATAAAAATAAATATTAATAAAATGTTTGCCGGAAATTTTGAATTAGGGAATGTTATCAAATAAAGAAACATTTATAAAAATATGAAATTAAAAATATTTAAAAATAGGAAAAGAATTTTAAAAAAGTTGAAAAAAAAAAGAAAAAAAAAACTTTGGAAAAAAATAAAAATAACAGGAAAATAAAAAAAAGAATTATAGAAAAAAAGAAAGAAGATTTAAAAAAATAAAAACAAAATTATTTGAGGACTGATTGAATAAAAAGACTTTATGAATTTTTTTCAAAAAAGGAAATTTGGAAAAAAATGAAACAGATAAAGAAAAATATATCAGGATGAAAAAGAGATTTGAAATTGAAAAAAAATATGACTGAAAGTTGAAACCAAAAAAAAAAAAGATTTTTAACCTAAAAGAATTTGAAATCAATAGAACTGAAAATAAGTTTTCAAAAAAGATTTGTTTTTAAAAAAAAAAGAAGGAAAAAAAGAAAGAAAAAAAGAAAGAGAAAAAAAGATTTAAAAAAAATGAAAAAATTAGAGAAAGAAAAGAAGTGAAAAAAAAAAAAGAAATAAAAAAAGAACTGAAGGAAAAATCAAATTAAAAATATGTCAAAAATTAAAAAAAATGGAAAAAGATAAAAAAAAAAAAGTTAATAAAAAAAAACAAAAAGAAAGACAAAGAAGAAATTTTAAGGGCAAATATAAAAGAAAAAAAAACAAAAAAAAAAAAAAGAAAGAAAAAAAAAAGAAAAAAAGGTGTAAAAAAAGAAAGATAAAAAAACAAAGTCTTAAAAGAAAAATAAAACAAAGTGAAAAAAAAAAAAAAAAAAGTTTTAATATTAAAAAAAAATCATAGAAATATGAAAAAAAAAAAATCAAAATAAAAAAATAAGAAAAATATGGATAAAAAAAAAATGAAAAATGTTGGAAGGTAAGATAGAAAAGAAAAAAAAAATATAAAAAAAGAAAAAACAAAAAAAAAATGAAAAAAGAAAGAAAAAAAAAAAAAAAAAATAAAAAAAAGGAAGAAAAAAACAAAAAGAAAAATGAAAAGAAAGAAAAGAAAAAGAAAATTCTCAAAGAAAAAGAAAGAAAAAAAAAAAAAAAATTCATTTTATTTAGGGAAGAAAAAAGAAAGGAAAAAAAAAAGAAAAAAAAAAATTAAAGAAAAGAAAGAAAAAATAAAGAAAAGAAAAAAGAATTGAAATAAAAAAAGAAAATTCAAAAGAAAAAAAAAAGAAAGAAAAAAGAGAAAGAAGAAAAGAAATTTTAGAAAGAAAAGAAAAAAAGAAAGAAAGAAAGAAAAAAGTCCAAAACAAGAAAAGAAAAAAAATGAAAAAAAAAAAAGAAAAAAAGAAAAGAAAAATAAAAAGAAAAAAAAAGAGATGAAAAGAAACAAAAAAGTTTAAAAAAAAAAATGAAGAAAAGCAAAATGAAAAAAAAAAGAAAAGAAACATCGTGTTACAGACTAAAAAGATGGAAGAAAATTTAAAAAAAGAAAAAACAAAAAGAAATTTGGGTAAAAAAAATAAAGAGTCTTTAATGGAAAATGATTTTAGACATAAGAAAGAAAAAAAAAATAAAAATTTTAAATGATTGATTGGAAAAAAAAAAAAAAAAAAAAAAAAATTTAAAATAATTGGAAGATTTAGATAATAACTTTTGGAACCACCCGAAAAAAAAAAAGAGAAGGATTTTTGATTATCTGAAGAAAGAAAGGTTGATTTTAAAGAAAAGAAAAGAAAATCATAAAATAAAAAAAAAAGAAAAAATAAAAAAAAATGAAATATAAATGTTAGATATAGTTTGATAAACCAGATTGAACAAAGGTCCATAGTTGATTAACGACAGAACTAGATGGCAAGTGATTAAATGAAAAGATTGAAAAATTGAATCTTGAAAAGAAAAATTAAGTGAAATAAATGCGAACGGAGCAGACTTATTAAAGAAAAAGAAAAAAAAATGACATAAAAAATTTCATTTAAAACAAAAAAAAAAAGATTTTTTCCTAAAAATTTGTTAAGTTTTCTTTGAAATCAAAATTAAATCAACAAGAAAAAAAAAAAATAAAAAAGAAAATAAAAAATATTAATAAGGATAATTTAAAAAATGTTTAGAGATGATCTTTTTGAAATATCTTGGAAAACCTTTAAACCTACTTAACAAAGTTTTGAACATTATTTCATTTCTCTTTTCTATTTAAAAAATTTCAAAAAAAAAATTTAAAATCTTTCTCTCAAGAATTATATTTGATAAATATTAAAGAAACATTAAAATGTTTTCTTCTTAATTGAGATTTTTTCACAAATAAAAAATCTATGTCTTCACTTTATTGCAGCTCCTAAAAAATTTTTATTTTTAATAGATCAGTTTAAATTATTTCGATTGACATTTTCGGTTCCAAAGGATCATTAAAACTAGAAAAAAAAAAAAAAAAATGATCTGTTTTTTTTTTGAAGCCTTTTTTAGATTTTTTTTAAGCATTTCACCCCAAGCAATCTGGGGAAACCACTAGGACACAAGGGGTTATTTAAAATTTGGAGCAAGATCAGATAGGGAGCTTGATAGAAGAAAGGATGAGGAGAAGGTAGTGGATAGATCAAGGCAACTGGAGATGTCGATTGACATTACATTTGAATATTTGGAGATTTTAGCTAGGGGAAAAAGGAAATAGGGAAGGGAGTTCCACAGGTGAGAGGTGTGCAGTTACATGAAGCTATAGGATAAGAAGAAACATTTACATTTAGGAGTTTCGACAGTGAAAGGGTGAGAGCGGGATGCCAGCCTCGTAGGGCGCTTGAACTCATGAAGTCTGGGAACCAGCAAAATGCAGCTCCTTGGAGCAATTTCCATAAAAGTATTTGTAAACAGACAGAGAGAGGCGACGGCGCATCTGTGAGAGTGTGACTGTAGACGAGATGCCAGAACAGGGCCAATTATATTGCATATCCGCCTCTGGAGCCTATCAAGAACCCTGAGGCAAACAGAAGGGGCTCCAGACCATATATGGCAGCAATACTCCATGCAAGGGCGAATTGTGGATTTGTAGATCTGGAGGATCGATTCCGGGGGAGAAGCTTCCTGGCGCGGCAACAGGGAGCCAACTTTCCTTGCAGTGGACGAAGTCAATTGATTCAATGTATTTGTTCCATCTCAGGTCACTTGGTCAACGTGAGACCGAGCGACCGCAGAGAAGGTTTGTAAGCCAGAATTAACGGGCATCAGAGGTTGAAAAGCAGGAATACCCCTTCTGACCAGCAAGTGGACCATTTTTTGACCAGCGGGTCGCATCAGATATGACACAATAATCCGCTCACTAAAAAGATTCAAGGAGAATTTTCGTTGAAGTATTGAAATGCTGGTGCATAATTATCAGGCATTTTTGTAGGCGTTTATTTGTTTAATAAAAATTGCTATTTTGTTTACTATTTTTTTAAATAAAATAGTATTTTATTTTCAGTTCTAAAATGCTTGTCGATAATCATACGCGCCGGAATAATCATTTAATCATTGTTGAATTGTTTTCTTTTTTTCATGATAAATGTTTAAAAATGCCTGATAATTATGCACCAACCCAATATCTATCTATCTATCTATCTATCTATCTATTTTTATTTTCACATCTCTTAACCCTGTTTGTATGTAAATATAAAACTAATAAACATTGAAGTCAACACTCAGAGGCGACAGACTCTTTTCATCCTAAACGCAATCATCAGACATCTAAGTCTCTTCTTTATTTATCTATGTATCTATCAGAGTTTGCATTATCTAGAATATCTATCTATTGGGTATCTAATCTATCGTATCAATATATCTTTAACTTGCAGAAAGATCTGTTAGTAATCTATTATCTATCTATCTATCTATCTATCTATTCTATCTATCTATCTATCTATCCGTATCAATATATCTGTAACTTTTTGCATCATTCTCTGCTAGTATCCCAATCTATTTATCTATGCGATCTATCTATCTATTATTGCATCTATCTCTTGGGTTCATATAATTATCATTTGTTCAAAAAGCTTTTTTACATAAAAATTGCTGTCTTGTTTACTTTGTATATAAACAAAAATATTATTTTATCTTCAGGTTATAAAAATTTTTGTCGATAATCATACGGAATAATCTCCGGAATAATCTCCGGAATAATCATTTAAAAAATGTTATTTTTGCATTGTTATGTTTCTTTTTTCATAATAAATATTGAGGAAAAAACGCAAAAATAATTTGCACCAAACCTCTATCTATCTATAATCTATCTATCTATCTATCTAAAATCTATCTATCTATCTATCTTATCTATCTATCTATCTATCTCAATTAATTATTATTATTATCTATCTATCTATCTATCTATTATCCATGCATCTATCTATTTTCCCATCTCTCATTGTTTGTTTGTAAATATAAAAGTGAACATTGAAGTCAACACTCAGAGGCGACAGACAAACGCAATCATCAGAACACCTCTATCTAAGTCTCATCTTTATCTACCTATATATCTATCAGAGTCTGCATTATCTATCTATCAATCTAGTTAGCTAGCCTTCTATCCGTGCATCTATCATTATGGTTGGTGCATAATTATCAGGCTTTTTTAAAAGTGTGTTATTTAAATAAAAATTGCTGTTTTATTTACTTTTCTAATAAAAATATTATTTTATCTTCAGGTTATAAAAATGTTTGTCTATAATCATACGTTCTGGAATAATCATTTAAAATGTTATTGTTGAATAGTTATGTTTCTTTTTTCGTAATAAATATTGTTTAAAAACGCCTGATAAATATGCACCAACCCAATATCTATCTATCTATCTATCTATTTCAATCTGTCCGTATCAATCTATCTGGAAGTTTTCGCATCTCTCACTCTGTTAGTATCTATCTATCTATCTATCTATCTATCTATCTATCTGCAACTACCCTTTTATCTTTCAGGCAGTTCTTATCTATCTATCTAGCTAGCTAGCTAGCTAGCTTTTTATTGTGAGACCGGAAGCTACCTACACAATAGACTCTTCCAGGCCTATATTAAGTAGGCGACATAGCACTCTAGAGAGTGACACAGAGAGGGACAGTGAGAGTCTCGTACGACTACCAGTGTTGGACACTAACTTATAGTAAGCTCCGCTTACACTATCTCTGTAACCTGTTGTTAATATATCTTTCTTACATCTAATCTGTGTTCCGTGTTTTACTTTTGTGGTCCCAACTTTGGCCCCACATCAGTTTTCTAGACATCTATCCATGCATGTATCTCTTGGGTTGGTGCATAATTATCAGGCGTTTTTATAATGTTTGTTATTTAAATAAAAATTGCTGTTTTGTTTACTTTTTTAATAAAACTATTATCTTACTTTCAGGTTCTAAAAATGCTTGTCGATAATCATATGCTCCGGAATAATCATTTAAAAATGTTATTGTTGTTGTTTCTGTTTTTTTTTCTTTTTTTTCATAATAAATATTGTTTGAAAAAACGCCTGATAATTATGCACCAAACCAATATTTTCGTCCCAGAAGGCCATACGCGAAAGCATCTGCCATAGAAATGGTGATAGGTTGTTTCTGGAGAAAATATTTCTCAATAATTAAAAAAAGAATGAAGTCTCTGCCTAATTTTATCACAGAAGACTGTGGTTAAACATTGTTGCATGTGATTTGTTTTTTTTTCTTTATTTATCTGAAAATATAAAAAAAAATAATATTTAAATTAAAAAAAAATATATTTTTCTCAAGAGAAAATAATATGTTTCCTTACCAGGCAAAAAAAAATATTATCAACGTCTTGTTTCTAAAGCAAATGATATTTACACAAATGGTCTTCCTTAGTGAATAATCACCAATCATTTTTAAATGATGAAAACTTTACCTTCAACGAAAAGTTACCAAATTCAAGAAACGGTGCTTAAGCATTGTTTATGGATGTGGTTATGCGTGAGAAAATGTGAGTGAACAAGTGAGTACTAAAGAAAATCAACAAAAAATTTTGTAAACCTTATTTTCCCCATGGAATTCGGCGTTTCATTCAGAAAGCGAAACGAGCCACATGTGTCCCGAGGGCCCCACTCTGCCCGTAAAGTATCCCGAAATGGAGAACGAAACGAGGAAAAATCCGTAATGATGTCAATAGACATTAGAGCCTACAGAGACACCGACATTTAGCCAGAGCAAACTGCGATCATCAAAAGATTAAGATGAAGGGGTACGTTTCCTAATAGTCAACTTAAATAACGTCAGAAAAAGAAAGAAAGAAAGAAAGAAAATAATGGCTTCACGGCGTCAAATAAATAAATAAATAAAACGCGGACAAACGAACCTGGTCAAAGCGATTCTAACTTACTATAAATAGCACTATCTTAACATACAGTATGGGTGGTAATAAATATTCGTACACCAAGAAACTTTTTAATTAACACAGCTGTAAATTATGAAAAAAAAAAAAAAAAAAAAAAAAAAAACTGTTAAACACTGAGGTCAACAATCTATTTCATTATTTACATTATTCGGACTATTGAACTCAGTGATCTAACCAACGTCTTTATCCACTGTGCCATGTGTCCTTAAGTTGGACTTTGGCTCCAGAAAGAAATATTTACGTGTGGACTGTTGTATGTTGCATACTCAAGAGTAAGAAATACTAAGAATTTATTCTTCACTGTTAAAAAGGAAAAAAAAAATTTTTCTTAAAAAATATTGTTTACCATGAAGTCCTATAAAATAAAATAAAATTAATTTGGGAAATTGAACGAAACGACGTGTTTGTAAATTTCGACAAAAATGTTTGCAATAATACTAACGTACATAATCAGGCGACAGTACATTATTTACATTATTCGGACTATTGTCCTCATCTTTGTCGTCATATTTATTACAACGTTTCGGCCGTTGTACGCTCCGGCCTTCTTCAGGTGGTTGGAATGTCGAACTGAACCCTTTATTTTGCTCGCTGGGGTAGACTGTTCTAGTTCCATGTGCCATATTTTTGATGGATCTCTCATCTCAGAAATATAGATTTAGAGATGCTAATGGCATTTAATCAAATAATATAGGATGGCGACAAAGGGAAGGACACTAGTCTGAATAATGTAAATAGTGTTCATTTTTTCATCTCAAGAAATATAGACAGATACTGAAAGGCCGAAACGTTGTAATAAATATGGCAACAAAAGATGGGACAATAGTTAATAATGTAAATATTTAATATAATACGTCATCTCAGAAATATAGACAGATACTAAAAGCCGAAACGTTGTAATAAATATGGCAACAAAAAATGAGGACAATAGTTGTTTAAAAAATATTCAACATTTTACCTCATCTCAGAAATATAGACAGATACTGAAAGACCGAAACTTTTGTAATAAAATGGCGACAAAGATAGGGACAATAGTCCGAATAATATAAAATAATAATTCCTCATCTCAGAAATATAAACAGATTTACTGAAGGAATCTGGAAACGTTTAATAAATATGGCGACAAAGATGAGGACAATAGTCGAATAATGTAAATAGTTAACATAATAGTTCATATTTTTTAGAGACAGATACTGAAAGGCCGAAACGTTGTAATAAATATGGCAACAAAAGAAAAGGGACAATAGTCCGAATAATTAAATAGTGTACTTAATACCTCATATTTAAAATATAGACAGATTTTGAAAGGCCGAAACGTTATAATAAATATGGTGACAAAGATGATTACAATAGTCCGAATAATGTAAATAGTGTACATAATACTTCATCGCAGAAAAATATAGACAGATACTGAAAGGCCGAAACGTTGTAATAAATATGGCAACAAAGATGAGGACAATAGTCCGTTAATAATGTAAATAGTTTATATAATACCTCATGTTAGAAATATAGACAGATACTGAATAGGCCGAAACGTTGTAATAATTTTTGGTGACAAAGATGAACCAATAACCCGAATAATGTATATATATGACATAATACCTCATCTCAAAAATATTAAACAGATACTGAAAGGCCGAAACGTTGTCATAAATATGGCGACAAAGAATGAGGACAATAGTCCGAATAATGTAAATAGTGTACATATTACCTCATGTTGAAATATAGACAGATTTTGAAAGGCAACAACAAATGTAATAAATATGGTGACAAAGATGAAGACAATAGCTATTTTGAATAATGTAAATAGTGTACATAATACCTCATATTCAGAAATATAGACAGGTAGTAAAAAAGGCTGAAACGTTGTAAATAAATATAAAAACAATGGACAAAATTTCCGAATAATAAAATAGTGTAGAATAATACCTCATCTCAGAAATATAGACAGATACTGAAAGGCCGAAACGTTAAATAAAAATGGCGACAAAGATGAGGACAATAGCCCGAATAATGTAAATAGAGTACAAAATACCTCATTCTCAGAAAATAGAATAGAAGATACTGAAAGGCCGAAACGTAATAATAAATATGAAACAAAAGAAGAAAACAATTTAGATAAAAATAATATATTACATAATACCTCATCTAAGAAATATAGACAGATAGTGAAGAAATAAAACGTTGTATATAAATATGGCGGCAAAAATTATAGGACAATAGTCCGAATAATGTAAATATAAATAATACCTCATCTCAGAAAAAGACAGATACTGCAATATAAAAAAAAAAACAATTAGAAAATTTTCTTATAAATTAAATTATGTGTTATTTATAAAATGTCTTGGTAAAAACCTATTCGTACTGATGTAATGGAATAACCAGTGACAACCATGAATGATTACACTATAGGTATGATAAATACCTATAAAATCAACTAAAGATACTCTCGGAGAAAATTGTGAGAGAGAGAACGACGATTTTTAACGACCGACCTTCCAATTAGTGGCACTCACTACTAGATTGACAACATGTGTATAATTTACCATATTTCATATTTACTGGCTGTGTACAATAATCCTTTCTTTTATTATCCACCTTTGTTATGTTTTATTTCCTTTAGCGCAGAATAATATAAATCCAAAAAAATATCATTTATCTCAAAAAGCTTAAATGACCTTCATTTATAGAATTCTTTGGAAGATATTGAAGATTCTTCCAATTATATTTTTACAATGAACATTTTTAGTTAACATGAATTGCAACTCATTTCTTATATAAATTATCTCCGCACATGTTACCCAATAATTATCATTCTGGGGAAAGGCATTTAACTATCAAAAAAAAAAAGAATTGATCATCAAACATTGGAAGAAATGCAAAATCTCTAGGAAAATAGCAGAGATCCTGAATATGCCATTTACTACTATTAGTTCCATTATTGCTAAGTATAAAAAGGTGAAAACAGTTGAGAACAAATCGAGATCTGGTGCATCACGCAAGATTTTTCCCAGATCAATGTGAAGAATTCAACGCAAAAATCAAGAAAATCCAATGACTTTCTCAAAGAGAAATACAGGAAGAATTAAAAGCATCAGGTGTTATTGTTACGAAACGAACAATAAATAAGCAACGAACTTCCCAGAAGTCAACTAGGATCGCGTTCTCCAAGAAAAATCTCCACTACTATTGAAGAAATGTACGGATGCCCTGTTAAAACTTGTTCGTGAGCATAAGAATAAAACTGAATCATTTTGGGAAAAAATTTTATGGCCAAATATATAAAAAAAATTGAACTATTTCAATAATTCAATGAGAACTTTTGGAAAAAGGCATTAAATGCCTTTACGAAGAACACAATTCCATCGGTTAAATTTAGTGGTGGCGATATCGAAAACAATCTCATTACACTTTAATGGCCATCACAAACTTGAATCCAACAGAGAAATTACAAATTCAAGTTAATAAAAAGAGCTCCGAAAAAACATCCTATACCTAAAGAGAATATGGAAAGAAAAATGGAGTAAATACCAATAGAAACTTGTAAATCATTGATTAAAAGCTATAGCAAGAGACTGATTGCTGTGGAATTCAGTAAGGGACAGGCTATTAAGTATTAAATAGGTATTATAATTTTTCTACGAATACTTTATTCGCCTCCATAGTTTTTTAATTTCATATAATTTCATTAATATAACAATTTTTCCTGAATCTTTTCTTTTTTTTTGCATATTTACAGCATTACACCATAGTATACAGTGCTGTTCGATAAAAGTGACTCACCTGATTTTTTTTTCTACTAAAAATATTCTCTTCTCCGATGAAACAAAAGTTGAGCTAAATTCAAAGGATAACCGATCTAAAATCCGAAGAAGAAGCTTTGAAAGCTCTTTGAATTTAGCAGTAATTACTGTCAAGCATCCGTTCAATATAATGTTCTGGGGATGCTTTTCTTTTCATGGAACTGGTTTCTTAAAACCTATTGAAAAGACCCTCAGGAGCGAGCAGTACAAGAGAATTTTAGAGTCTTGTCTGCTCCCTTCTGCTGAAAGGGTGCAAATCGACCCCACCAAGCTCATTTTTATGCAGGATAATGCTCCCTGTCACAAATTGATGAAAGAATACTTTGATGAGAAGAAAGTGAATATTATGACATGGCTGCCCCAATCTCCTGACCTCAACCCCATAGAAAACTTATGGAGCATTATAAAATACAGGCTCTCGAGAAAGCAGTTGAGCAACAAAGAGAATTTGATTTTGAATTTCATATCTGAATGGAATTCAATGCTTGGAGATGAGAATTGCCAGAACCTAATCAAGTCAATGCCAAAAAGGGTTGAAAAGGTTATTCAAAATAAAGGAGGACCCATAGATTATTAAATATTTCGAACTATATTACCTATTATAAATAAATTATACCTCTATTATTTTTTATTTAAAGCTGTTCGGTTATGTTTCTATTGATTACTAGTTGCAGGAAATAAGAGAGTCACTTTTTTTTTGCATAGAGTTTTTCCCTAAATCTCATTTATATCCAAAATTATAATTATCAATAGAATATGGTGAGTAAACGTTTTTACTAGGTGGTCGAGAAGGGGGTCTCTATATTAGTAAGATTAAAAATTAGTTTGACCCCAAAAACAATAGGCGAAAAAATTTGTAAGTAAAAAAAATCAGGTGAGTCACTTTTATCGAACAACACTGTATATATAAAATTCTTTTATAAAATTCACACTTGTACGAATATTTCCTTTAGACCACTATATATATATATATATATATATATATATATATATATATATATATATATATCCGTTTCATTTCAAACAAGGCGGTAAGCCACTAGCACATAAGGGGGTTACATTTAAATTTGGAGCGAGAGCAAAATAAATTAGTGATAGAGGAATGGATGAAGAGAAGGATAGGGGATAGATCCAGGCATCTGGAGATGTCGATTGACATTACATCTGAATACTTGTTTCCCTGATAGCTATATATCAGGGAAACAGGAAATGGGGAGAGTTCCACAGGCAAGAAGTGCGAGACATGAAGGTATTGGAGAAAAGGCAGCACAGCCTTTGCCCTGAAGAAAACAATCCAAACGGTGAAAAGAGGAGGAGTGTGAACAGGACGAGTGTGAACAGGGAGGAGTGTGAACAGGACGATAGGTGAACATATCGACTGCGTTATAGGCATAGAGTTGAAGTAGATCAAGAAGGAACCGGAAACCCAATCCTAAACAGGAAACAAAGAATAAACGTCTCCTCCTGTTTAAAAGACCAGGGAGGAGTGTGAACCGGGCAATATCATGATTTGGGGATTTTTTTTTTCTGCTAAGGGTACGAGTAATTTAGAGATAATGGATGATAGAATGAATTAAAAAATGTGCCAAGATGTTTTCGGCCCTAATTTGCTTGAGTCACTAGTAAAACTTGGACTCCCAAATGAATGGGTTTGCAACATGATGGTAACCCTAACAATACGATTAAATCTACGAAAAAATGGCCTATTTAAAACAATGTTAATATACTTGAATGGCCATCACAGTCTCCAGACTTGAATCCAATTCAGTCTGTAGTGTTGAAGTAGATTTTAGACGGCACCGGAAACCAAATCCTAAACAGGAGACAAGGGATAAAACCTCTACTCCTGTTCAGAAAACCGGGGAGGAGTGTGAACCGGGCGATAGGTGAAAATATCTATTCCTATTGGGAGGAAAGAAAAAATAATTAGTGAACAAAAATTTCAAAGCTTACTCGGAGACTTAAAAAGTACAGATTTGCAGCAGACTTTAGAAAGAAGAGGAAAGCCACTCCTAAACAGGAAATAAGTGATAAACCTCTATTCCGTTAAAAAAAAAAACGAGGAGGAGTGCGAACCGGACGATAGGTGAACCTATCTATTCCTATTGGTGAAGGCTAACCCCCCCCCCAAAAAAAAAAACAAATAATTAGTGAATAAAATATCAAATTACGTCCGCAGACATTAGGAGTATAGAGCTGAAGTCGATTTTAGAATGAGCAGGAAACCCAATCCTACACAGGAAACAAATAATAATATATATATATGTGAATCATGTGATCAGCGAACCTATCTTCGTTGTGTGGGAGGTGAAGTTTAAGCTGAATTAGATTTAGAAGGAACCCGAAGCCCAATCCTAAACAGGAAACAAAAATAAACGTCTCCTCCTGTTTAAAAGAACAGGGAGGAGTGTGAACAGGACGATAGGTGAACATATCGACTGCGTTATAGGCATAGAGTTGAAGTAGAAAAGAAGGAATTGGTAAATCTAAACAGGAAACAAAGAATAAACGTCTCCTCCTGTTTAAAAGACCAAGGAGGAGTGTGAACCGGGCGATAGGCGACCATATCGACTGCATTAGAGGCATAGAGTTGAAATAGACTTTAGAATAGAGCCAGAAAGGTGGACGTGGGTTTGGGCTGCACCCTGATAGACAGATTTGTTTGTTTAACGGCACATCAACTCTTTATGGGTCATTTCATGCCGAAATTAAAGTTTCGTGTGAGCTTTGAAATAATAAAAATATATGTTATTCTGCCCTCACAATTACATATATGGTAGATGATGCACAGCTTTTGTTCATATACATGCCTGTATGGACATATGCACATCAGGTTTGGCACGTCAATGTACACGGGACAGCAGGAAGGCGGGAAAACCCATCGGATGATAAAAACAGCAATCACAGACTAAAATGTAATACTGATGACATTTCTGGGGGAGGGGGAAGTCCTGGATCCCCCACCCCCCACTGTCCAACTTTGACCAGAGTTGAAAAGGGATTACGCGGCCTTGGGATTGATGGATTATTTTTCATTCTCCAAACCTTATCCCACAGACAAAACCTTGCTAGCCTCACTACTCAATCGTTATTGCTACGGCAAATGTGCTGACGAGTTATATCCCTTAGACCCACTAGAGTTAGGACACGACATGCCAGGATCATGGCAGCAAATCATTCACATTCTTTCGTGTTCCTTTGATAAAGCGGAAGTTTAATTCACACAGCCTTTACTTTATGGGACAGACTCCCGAGTGGGTGCTTCCCTGACTGCTTCAAGCCCAGATTTAACTGTTATCAATCCTAAATATCCTCATTATGTGTGCTGACAGAGAATGAATTATTGTAATAATCCCACTCAGTAAGGCTCGCTAGAAAAGTGGGATAAGCCTTTTATTGGATGAACGAAAGTGAAAAATAAATAAATAAAGTAAAATATGAGAATGCAAGTCTGAATGTCTTATAGTCTAAATTTTTTTTTTTTTTTTCATTTAATCAAATTTTCTGTGGAATAAGAAGTTAATGCGCTTACCAGGAATATTGGCATTTGGGTCGTTGTGGGTGGGAAGGAGAGCCAGGTTTTCTGGAAAATTTGCCCAACCCTGAAAAAAAAAGAAAAAGAAAAGAATCCACGAATAGAGCGTTTTATATCCCCTAATCTACATTTATTTGATGATGAGAAGAGAGAGAGAGAGAATGAAGAGAGAGAGACTTAGGGAGAGAGAGAGAGATAGATTTCTTTTGAGAGAAAGAGAAAAAAAGAGAAAGAAAGAGAAGATAAAGAAAAAAAGGCTAAAGAGTGAAAAAGAGAGAGAAGAAGAGAAAGAGAGAAGAAAGAGAGAGAAAGACTTGAAAAGAGAAAGAGAAAGAAAGAAGAAAGGAGAAAAAGAAGAAAAGAGAAGAAAGAAGAGAAGAGAGAAAAAAAGAAAGAGAAGAAAGAGAAGAGAAGGGAGAGAAAGAAGAGAAAAAGATAGAGAGAAGAGAGAAAAGAGAAGAGAAAGAGATCTAGAGAGAGAGAGAATTGAGGAGGAAAGAGAGAGAAGAGAAGAGATTGAGAGAGAAGAGAGAGTGTGAAAGAGAGAGTGTGTGAGAGAGAAAATAGAGATGAAAACAAGAAGAGAGAGAGAGAAGAGATCAGAGATTGAGAGAGTAGGAATTTAAATTTCTATGAGGAGAGAGAGAGAGAGACAAATAGAGAGTGTGTTTAGAGAGAGACGATAGAGATATAAGAGAAGAGAGTGGGTACGAAGAGAGAATGTGAAAGAGAGAGAAGAGACAGAAGAGAGGTTGAGAGAGAGATAAGAGAGTGAGTGAGAGGGTGTGTGTGTGTGAAATAGACAGAAGAGATTTGAATAGAAAAAGTGAGAAAAAAAAAGAGAGTGTGTGTGTGAGTTTCGGAATTAGAGAGAGAGAGAGAGAGAGAAAGAGAGAGAGATGCGTACACATTCAACCAAATGCACCAAAATGCATACAAGACGCTTCCGCACCGTGGGCACCAGAAATCAATAATCGTGTCCCGAGCGAACGCAGACCCCACACACCACCGCCTTCAGCACCGCCACTCAACTCCCCAAAGTACAGAAGGAAAGAAAGTACAAAACAGAGAGAGAGAGAGAGAGAGAGAGAAAGATGGGGGGGGAGAGATTCACGAAAAGATCACCAATAAACTCTCTCAGACAATGATAGCAATCTCTTCATTAGAGATCATTACGTCGGAGTAATGGCGCGTGGCTCTATTTGATCGAAGCTGAGTGCACCACACCAGTTTGACTGCCCTACCCACGCGCCCGTCCGCACCCCACCCTGTCGCGCCGTGCCGCTGGTTTTAAACGAAAAACCGTTCGTTAATTCTCATAGACTGATGGAAGCGGAGGAAGTCATCGTAATTTGACGATGCGATGTCTACGGAGGTTATTGGTCCCGCGGACGCACTATCCGACCGGTTCGAATCTCCGACCGTCATCAGGTGGCAAAACGCGAATTAGAACTCAAACTGGATGGAGTAATCTCAATAAAAGCGCGCGCGCGCACACACACACACACACGCACACACACACACACGCCCTCTCGGCGAGTAATACAGGGTGCGATGAATAAACTGTCGTCAAATTTACGCAAAAAGGAAAATAATTTCGTTTTAGTAGATGTATTTACCAAAATGACACCCAAATATCTTGTAATAATAAACATATTCAATAAAATCGCCGTTGGCTTCACGCATGACCACCTGACGACTTCGGAATCTCCGGCAACTCTTCTGGGCGGTGTCCCTGTTTAAGTTGCTGCCACAATCCTTGCCTTCATTTCATCTTTGGTGTTACAAGGAGTTTTGTTGGTGTCTCGCTCAACTTCGCCCCACACTCTGTGGAGTTAGGTGGCCAAATGTAAGGGTGGGTGGGGGGTGATCGCAGAAATTGTACGACAGACAAGACTAGAGTCCCCTGCTTTGTGTGTGTTACGAGGATGCATTTCCATAGTAAGGGATTCTACTGAGTCCTACTTGTTATTACAAAAAAGTTTTCATTCATGAAGTATTTGTAAAATAGAGAAATTAGAAATAGAACGTTTGGAAGATTCTAGATCATTCTAGTATATTCGAGAAACATCTAGATGATTCGAGAAACATCTAGAAATTTGCTAATTAGGTGCTAGCCCCTATAAAAATAGGTTTTTGGAAAATAGTTGTCAGTTTGTAAAAGGAATTTCTGCCATTATCAACCATGGTTTTTTTTATTCGAGGATTAATATATCCAGCTGAAAGAATCTCTAAGAAAAGGTGCCGACCAATAAAACCCCCCCAAAAAAATCTCATGAAACAGATCTGGTAAATAGAGTTTTGACTATTTTCATTGACCAAACTACTAATTATTCAATATATACTCACATTTGTGGATTTCCAGTAATAGCACTTGGATTACTTCGCTAGCCCTAATGTGGTAAAGGTACTTGACTCACCTTCCTTCTCCCACATAACACTTCGCCTGTAAACACTGTTTTCAGTTTTTGTATGTCACAATTGTATATCTCTATCTATAAAAGGCAGGATGTGGATGTGTGTGTGTGTGTGCAACGAATGCACGGCCACAATTTTCGACGGATTTGTACCAAAATTTACATGCACATGCTCCAAGTTAATAAAAAGGCCAAGACCGACTTTGTATTTCCCAACTCCCATCGATAGTGGAAATAATCGATTTTTTCATGCTTTTACGGCAGTTTTCATGTAGTTTGCGGCCATTTTCTACTGGCTAGAGTGAGAGCCTATAGCTGGCTGCCACGAATAGGCAGGAAGATTCTATTGGCCAGCGTGAGAGCCAACAGCTGACTGACACGAATGTTAACTAGCATGCTAGCATGCAAAAAACAAATCGATAGCTGCATTCGTCACAAGTGGGAAAAATTAAAATCTGCATGGCACTTTACACCAATTGGCTCATTCGCTTGCTTAAACACAACGTTGATTCTGATTCCGCAGAACTGGGTTGGGTATGAAAAAGTATTTGTTGTTAACATTCTTTTTTCCTTCGGTTTTTCCAGTTACGAGTCCTTTTTTAAAGCGATCGTTTTGTGTTCATTTTGTTTAGTTCTTTTTTCGTCACAGATTTAATGTTTAGTATAGAGCTTAGAAAATTTCACAGTGTCAGATAGGCAAGAAGTAAGGCATGTAGCAACATCAGCACGGCAAAGGGCACTCCTTTAAAGGCAAGGAAGGGCAAAAAATATTTTAAGTCAAGTGATAGCGATTGCTGTATGAGTCGTACGATTTTTGAATCAAGCAAGGGCAACGCCAAACCATGTTGCTAGTCTTGTATATATTGTATGTTGTGTTTTAGCAAATTAAATATTTGTTTGTGATTTAGCTCTATGTTGTGGTAAATCATTTTTTTTTTCTTTGTTAAAATTATCAATACGTAACAGTGGGGTACAGGTTGTTCCCAGACATAGGATCTTTCAGAAGCTAACCTATTATGGGTTACGAGGCATAGTGGAGCACTGGATAGCGGCTCGGAGTGAGGACTCCGAGATCAGAGTTCGAATTCCAGTCAATTTCATTCACTTACGCGTTAATACTTTTATTTATACAGTGTAACCCGGATATAAGAAAGTTGTCGGTACCGGAGAAGTCTCTTATATCCGGGTTTGGTCTATTTTATATACATTAACACAGGCTCTAATTTGTGACCAGAGAAAATCTCTCTTATATCCGGGTTTCTCTTATATCCGGGTTACACTGTACCATTGGGACATTTGTGAATCATTTTTTTTCTTCCACGAGCTATGGGTAAATAGCAGGACCGACTGGGTTCTATAGCCTTGGATAGCAACTGGTCTACCACAGAAAGAAATGTCTACCGACTCCTCAGTCATATACCGAAAGATGAAAGATACATGATCACCTAAGCGTGTATCAGAAATAACTGAACTAACTGATATTTATGGGTTAAAGCGCTCAATATCAGAGATAGTTTCGTGTATACACACATATATATATATATATATATATATATATATATATATATATATATATATATATATATTTGTTTTTTGTTGTTAAAGTTACATTAAAAAATTCGCATTTAAAAAGATAGCCACTTCTGTCTAAGGGTTGATTTTGTTATATTTTAGCAGAGAACCATAGAGGGAAATGTTGTTCATTAAATTTTTTCCATTAAATTGTGAAACATCAATGCAATTCATGTATTCAAATGTTTTCAGTTCTTTGAATCATTTCTCCCCAAGCAAGGCAATACAACGACTAAGATGCAAAGGGTTACTGACACCAAAAGAATAAAGAAAAAAACATTATTAATAATGTTTTCTTTTACTCATAGATTTTTCAAATTTCGTAACCCCTTGCATCACAGTGTTTTATTGTCTTGCTTGGGGTGAAATTATTAAGAACACACACACACACGCACATATATATATGGTATAAAATGACAATTGGAAATTTTTGGGGGGTTTTTTTCCAACTGATTTCATCTTCTGACATTTTCATGGCAATAATGAAATCGAAATGGCTTTATTGTTATAGTTACATTAAAAAAAATCCGCCTTTAAAAAGATAGACGCTTCTGTCTAAGCCTTTTTCTGGTTAATGTAAATTTCCTTTATACTAAGAGATTTTTTTTCCATGTTGACAATACAGTTAAATTTCCAGATCAATTCTATGGACAAGACATTTCGATTTCATTTCATATCAATTTGTCTTGTCCACAGAACTGATCTGGGAATTTAACTATATATATATATATATATATATATATATATATATATATATATATATATATAACACATATCCTGGGACACTTCGCCATGGTGTAATGGGTAGTTTTTTGTCTCGCTAGATCAATTACGACGCCCCATACTTTTGGCCTTGTCCCACATTTAAGCTACTCTTAGAAAATCACCACAACATAACACTTATCATAGGTTCATCCATTTGAAACTATAAAAACTATTATTATTATTAGGAAGAAGAAGAAGAGGAAGAAGAGGAGGAGGAGGAAAAAGAGAGGAGGAGGGAAGAAAGGAAGAAGAAGAAGAAGAGGAGGAAAAAAAAAAAGAGGAGGAGAAAAGAAGAAGAGGAGGAGGAGAGGAGGAGAAAGATAGAAGAAGAAGAAGATGAAAGGAGGAAAAAAAAAGAAGAAGAGGAGGAGGAGGAAAAGAAGAAGAAATTTAAAAGGAGGAGGAAGAAAAGGGAGGAGGAGGAGGAAAAGAAAGGAAGAAGAGGAGGAGGAGAAAGAAGAGGAGGAGGAGGAAGAAGAAAAAGAGAAGGATGAAGAAGAAGTGAAAGAAGAAGAAGAAGAAGAGGAAGAAGAGGAGGGGGAGGAAATAGAAGAAGAGGAGGCGGAAGTAGAAGAAGAGTAGGAGGAGGAGGAAGAAGAAGAGAAGGAGGAGGAAGTAAAAGAAGAAGAAGAGGAGGAGGAAGAAGAGGTGGAGGAGGAAGAAGAAGAGAAGGAGGAGGAAGTAAAAGAAGAAGAAGAGGAGGAGGAAGAAGAGGTGGAGGAGGAAGAAGAGGAGGAAGAAGAGGTGGAGGAGGAAGAAGAGGAGGAAGAAGAAGAGGAGGAGGAGGAAGAAGAAGAAGAAGAGAAGGATGAATAAGAAGTGAAAGAAGAAGAAGAGGAAGAAGAGGAGGAGGAGGAAGTAGAAGAAGAAGAGTAGCAGGAGGAGGAAGAAGAAGAGTAGGAGGAGGAGGAGGAAGAAGAAGAAGAAGATAATAATAATAATAATAATAATAATAACAACAACAACAACATCGATAACAATAACAATAATAATGTTAGCCACATAGTATTTTGGGGTTCCCAGTCCTTGCTGAGAAAGAATACATTATTAGACATGACAGGCTTGGACAATATATTCATTGGCATGTCTGTTCGAACTATGGTATTGAAATCCGGGGTACATGGTACTTTCACAAACCCAGCGAGCAAAAATTCAGCCTTTTCTCCAAAATGTGACCAGATTTTCGGTCTCATAATTTATAAGTTTCTAATAAAATATGAGAAGAAAAAATTTTATAATTGAAAATTCAAGGAACATTTAATTCCAATTTTAATGTCAAATTCAGACAATAATAATAATAATAATATTTTTACAAACATGGCAGGAAATGTCTGAAGCCATCTCAGACATTAGGTCCCTGTTTGGGACTTGGATGAAAATCTGTATACAACAGAATTCAAAGAAATATTTAAAATAATAATAATAATTTTACAAAAACTGGTCAGTAGAAAATGTCATGAAGCTATTTCTGTCTTAGGTCTCTGTTTGGGACCCGGAAGGAAATGAGTATACAACAGATATCAAAGATAATAATGATAATAATAAAAATAATTATTTATTATTATTATCATCATCATCATTCGATTTCTGCTATGGACATGTTTTACCTCTTTCAAGTCTGCGGAAAGACCTAAGGCAGGTCGTGGTGTGTTGTATGAATACATTTCATGTTATTTTTTTTTTTTTTTTTTTTATCTCCGATGAAGTTGCTAGCGTTACATAGACAAAGTTCTCCTTAGTGTGTGTGCTGTACTTAATAAGACAATTTTCTGTATGTCTCTTAAGCTGGGGTTTCAGGGATTCTTTCAATGTGTTGTTTTGTTCCATTTTTATAATTCCAAGTGCACCTATTACCACTGGTATTATTCTTGTTTTCAATTTCCACATTTTTCTATTTCAATTTCCAGGTCTTTGTATTTTGATAGTTTTCAAATTCCTTGGTTGCTATGTTACAATCCGCTGGACAAAGCCATATCAATTAGTAGGCAATTTTTTTTTCTTTGGTTTTTTGACAATAATGTCCGGCCTATTTGCTTCAATTTTTCTGTCTGTGTGGATGGTATAATCCCATAGAATGGTGACATCTTCTATTTCTGTAACCGGCGCTGGCCGATGTTCATACCAGTGTTTGCTTACACATTTTCCAAAGTGTTTGCAAATTGTTTGCACATTGTCCATTGTAAGTATTTTTTACTCTATCAATGACGATTTTACATTATTATAATTATTATATTATTATTATTATTATTATTATTTTTACACAAATGCCAAACAATCAAGCTAATTTTATAAAGATATCGTGATTACAGAAATAAAAAAAAAAAACCTTCGATTATTACTTTGACATGGCAGTTTAGACTGCAATGTATCTAAAATTTCTTCAAAAAGCTATCAAAATACATTTGGATTGAAATTATTTTTCTCAAAATTTTTTGGCAACATAAATTTCAATTCCTGTTTTAATATTGATACCCTCGGATTGAATAAAAAAGATTCCAATAGAATTTTGAAGGGATTCCTGGTATTATTATTTTTAAAAGAAATAAAAAAATTCTTATTATTTATAAAAGCCCACAATTTTTTCTTTTTGTGATTTATCGATGTAAAAAAAAAAAAAAAAAAAAAAAACTTTTTTAAAAAAAACTGCTTTTTTTATTTTTTTGTCATGACGTCATTTTTCTGATAAAAGGCCTCTGGACCCGGAAAGAAATGAATATTTGACCATAAATCAAAGGAAATAATAATAGATAATAATAATAATAATAATAATAATAATTTGACAATCATTTTCAATATTCAATTTCCTAAATATGTTAATTTTTTTACATTATTGTATGGATGTAGTCTTCATATATTTATCTTTGCGCTATAAATCTTAATATTATCGTCTTCATGTGATCAGTATAGATATAAATTTTATATCATGAAAAAATTTTACAGGCAAGTAAAATGATATTTTTTGCTATAAGTCGAGTAGTGGTGGGTAATTTTTTTTGTACATTAATTGCGATATTCAAGGTTTTCCCATCCACATTTTTCCACAGATTAGGAACCAGATGATATTTGTAATTGAGCCCTCGGATTGATTTCTTAAAATTTTGGAAACAGAAACTGAATTGATTCCTGGTTCATATTTATAGAAAAAAATTTAAAAAATATTTTTAAAATATTACAAATCAGGATAAAAAACGAAGAGCTTTTCAAATATTTGAAAAAATATTTGTGAATTTTTTTTTTCAAAAAAAACTGCTCAAAGAGGAAATAATCATGATGATATTTATGACAAAAAGGTCTCTGGTCAGGACCCGGAAAAAAAAAGTATTCAACAGAAATCAATAAACAAAAATAATAAAAATATTCTGATGATTATGTCTTGAATATTTTACAGATATAACAAAAATATTTTATTTATATATGCATAAAGGTATGCAAGAAGCACAAAAAAGGAAACCACTGAGAGATTTTTATGAGAAAATAACCAGACAAAGTTAAAATTGATGAAAAAAAATTATAAAAATATCCTCTGGGACATGCTAATTCAAACTTTATAAACAATTGGAAAAAAACAAAATGAGTTAAACGATATTATTGAAATAAAAGACAAAAAAATTATATATATATATAACTTATTAACATATTTAACATCTGAGAAAAATATTCACCCATGAAAATTATAGATAAATTGTTCAAATACAAGGACCTGGAGATCGAGATTATAGGATGTGGAGGAAATGAAACTGAAACTGAACCAATAGTAATAAGATTGTAAAAATAGGAAATTTGTTTTTTAATATTTTAATCTTTAAAAGAATATAAATAAACAATATTAAAATTACAAAAAATAGAAAAAGGAAAAAGATTCAATCCAGAACTCTTCTTTTTTTGCGAAAAACAAATATTCAAGGAACAATTCTAAAAAGGAACGGTCTTCCAAGGAATATACAAAAGACTATATATAAAATAAATGTAATTTTTTTTTGTTAAAAAAAAAATTTTTGTTCTAAATAGATTTTGTGTTGAAAAAAATTATGGAATGCATTATTCATTTTTTATAACAGATCTTAAAGAATTAAGAAAAAAAAAGAAATAAAAATTTTACTAACAAATGAAAAAGGTAACATCAAAATACAAGTTAACCAGAAATACAAAGCTAGGAACATCAATATACTAAAATATTTTATCAAAAAAAAAAAATTCTTAAATAAGGCCTAAGGATATATTTAACTGTTTGGACTGAAAAGGATACAAAGCAGGAAACAAAATATGAACAAATAATATTAATATATTATCATCAAAAGCTGATGTATGATCGTCTTTGTGTGTCCAGATCCGAAGGAGGCAGAGGATTAGTTCAACTAGAACTCTCCTACAAAACTACAACAATTGGCTTTCCAAAGATATTTGGAAACTACAGAAGACTGGATGATGGTATCAGTCAAGGAACATGAAAGTAGTAAGCGTCTTTATTCCGTAATGAAAGAAGCCAACAAATTCAAAATGGAGTTTCAAATGGGCGTAGAGATGCAACTACAGCACAATACACCGGCTGAAACTGCAAAATTTAAAAAAGACAGCAAAGACGAATGCAACCGACCAGATACAGAAGCGATGGCAAGATAAACCGCCTCATGGCCAATACTCTGCCCGTACCAAACAAGCTGACGTAGACAAAACCCGTACCCATCAGTGGCTACGTAGTGCAGGGTTGAAAGCGGAAACTGAAGGTTTTATCCTTGCTGCACAGGACCAATGCTTGCTAACTAGAAATTATCAAGCACATATACTAAAATATTGTGTCAGCCCAAAATGCAGATTCTGTGATAAATATCCAGAAACGATTGATCATCTTGTATCAGGTTGCACGATGTTGGCACCCACTGAATATAAAACCCGACATGACAGAGTGGGGCCAATATCTGCACTGGAAAATCTGCAACTTCTACGGGGAAAAAACTGAAAGAAACTGGTATGAACACCACCCAGACCCGGTTACGGAGATAGGACCTGTTACAATTCTATGGGACTACACAATACACACTGACAGAACAATCAAGGCCAACCGGCCAGATATTGTTATTAAAGACCACAAACAAAAAGGTGCCTCCTTATTGATATGGCAGTCCCTGCTGACTGCAATGTATCTTTGAAGATATTCAAAAAAGTTGTCAAAAATACAAGGACCTTGAAATAGAAATCTCGAAAATGTGGCATATGGGAACATCAACAATCCCTGTTGTAGTTGGAGCCCTAGGACTGGTTGGAAAAGATTCCAGTAGACTAATTGAAGGGATTCCTGGAAGTCCATGCCTCAAGGAGATACAAAAAATTGTTCTGACAAGTACAGCCCACACTTTACGAAGGGCTTTATCTATGTATTTTTTTTTTTTGTCAGTGGAAAGTGTCATGATGCCATTTCTAACCTTAGGTCCCTGGGCGGGACCCGGAAAGAAATGTGTAAACGCCAGAAATCAAAGAAAAAATAATAATAATAATAATAATAATAATAATATTAAATAATAAAATTTGAAGAGAAAAAAAAAAATTTTTCAAATTGTCAAAATTATAAATCTAATATTGAACAAGAAAAAAGCGCCAATAAAAAAAAAAAAAAAAATGAAAAAGAATAATTCCTAAAAGGTTTTTTGATAAATTTAATTGACCCAATGGAATAATAAGCCCATAAAGAAAAAAAAAAATAGCGAATGAAAATCAGCCTCTTAAAAAGAATCCGAATTATATAAAAATCAGATATAATAAAAATAGATTTAAAAGAAAAAAAATTATTTTAAATTGAATAAATAATTTAAGACAATAATAATAATAATAATTTCAAAAGGCAACATCATCATATCAAGTTCCCAGAAGAATAAATTTTCAAGGAATATATATATATAAAAAAAACCAAATACATATAATTAAATGACAATTCTGAATAATAAATTAAAGGACCATACATTTGGACAATGGCTCTACAAGATATATTTTTTAAAAATAACATATACAAATAATCATAATTATTGATTATTATTGTTATTATTATTATTATTAGAAAAAAAAATAAAAAAATATTTTTCAAAAAAAATAAAAATGAAGCCATTTCTGAAAAGGTCTCTGGTTTTTAACCTGGAAAAAATGTAAAAATAAAAAAATTTTAAAAATAAAATTTTAAAATTAAATTATTATTAAAATTTATATTATTATTTTATTATTAAAAAAAAATAAAATTTTTTCTTTTAAAAAAAATTTAAAAGAAAATTTTAATTTTTCTCTGACTTTTTTTTTTCTTTTTTCAATTAAATTAAATGAAAAAAATGAATAAAAATAAATCAAATTTTCAAAAATAAAAAAGGTTTTTTTTTCAAAAATGAAAAAAAAAAAAAATATTTTAATAATAATTTGCTAACATCAATATTAGGTCTCTTGTTTTGAAAACCGGAAGGAAATAATTTATAAATAAAAAAAAAAAAAATAAATAATAATAATAATAAAAAAAAAAAAATAAATTTCATGCAATCAAAATATAAATATAATTTTTTTGTCGTTTTTTCGTCGATTTTTTTAAATTTTCAAAAAAAAAACATCCAATTTACCATTAATATAAATATATATTAAGAAAGAAAAAAAAAAGAAATTAAATAAAATTAAAAAAACATACTTTCAAAAATAAAACCCAAAAACATTGTGTGTGTGTGTGTATTTTAATTGTTTATATAAAAAAATATATTTATTAAACATTTTTCAAAATGATTTCAACAAAACTTCAAAGGACTAAAAAAATTACTTTACATATTTTGGTTCTGACAAAAAAAAATGTGGAAAAAAAAACAATTATCCAAGCTATTTAGAAATTCTTAAATTTTTTAAAAAACAATAAAGATAATATCACAATCAACGAAGATTGAAAATATAATTAAGAATAAACTCATATCATTTTATACTTATAAATTTTCCAGGTTTTTTTTGTGTGTGTGTGTTACAAAATTTATGGAAAAAATTTCCTACTTTTTTTTTGGCAGGTAAAAATTTTTCTTATTAAAATTTTTTTTTTTTTTTTTTTTTTTTTTAAATTCAGAATGCTTTTAAAAAAAAAATTTATACAAGACAATTGTTTATAAAAAAATTCTATTCAATCAAAAGACTTATAACGAAAAAAACAATGTTAAAAATTTGAAAGGAAACAGAAATTAAAAAAAAACAAAAAAATCTAATTAAGACATGCGTGTCTGTCAAAATTAAAAAAAAATCTTTAAAAATTTTATTTTTCATCTTTATGATGGTCGATACAAATGATTATAAATACTGTAACTGTTACAAAATGGGCAAATTATCTTTCTAAATTAGTAAAAATGAAAAAAAGTTAAAATAAAAAGAATAAAATAAATAATCAAATTAAAAAAAATAAAGAAAAATTAAAAAAGTGGAAAAGCCAAAACATTTTTGGCATCGGTCTGTTAATAAGGGCATCACAAAGCCAAAAAAATTAAGAATAAAATATGAAAGATGAAAAATTATCAAATAAAAAAAGTTTCGTCATAAAGAAAAAAAAACAAAACAAAACAAAACAAAAAAAAAAAAAATTTAACAAAAATTTTTCTTCATCAAGTCCACAATTTTAATTTTCCCTGCTTTTCGTTTGCCAAGGATGAAACATATATAAAATCTTTTTTTTTTTATTTTTTATAAGATAATGAAGAAACACGACGCTGGAAAAATTGGGCTGGGTCGACGAATCGATAATATTTTACCGGAAAAGATTTATAATATCGAACCTTGAAAAATACAAATAATAAGATTTATATGTTTGATTTCCGTGAAAATCCTTGGCCATAAACTTTTCATTTATCGAAAACATTTTAAATTCAGCTGTGCAATCGAGGGCATGAAAGTCAGAATCTAAAATGTAAATTGAAAATGAAAAAAAAAACATTTTTTTGGTCACTCAAAAACTAAAAAATATATCAAAAATGTAAACAAACACATAAATATAATATATATATATATATATATATATAAAATAATTAGTTTTATTTTTGATTTTCAAAAAAAAAAAATCTCAAAATTGCAAAAAAATTTTTGATTTGGATACGCTTTTAAAAAATAAATAATGATGTACGTTTTTTTTTGAAATAAAATGGAATATTTTTAAAATAAAAGTAAAATAAAAACATAAAATCGAAAATGATCCTCTGTGGTTCAATTAAAAGAAAAAAATTTATATTGGCAAAAAAATAAAAAAGAATAGGATTTACAGGTTCGATTCCTGTCGGAGGACGAATATTTTCTGAGAAAAAAAAAATTGACATTCATTAAGGAATGCAATTTTAAAACTATTTATAATAAAACAGAGCATTTACGTAAATAAGTTATCTATAAAAAAGAACATATAAAAAATATCGATCTTGTATCTATGTTTGAAAAAAAAATATAGCCTGAATGCTAGAAAAGAAATTGAGCCAAAAAGAGTTATTTATGTTAAATGGAAAGCAAGATTTGGATTTCTATTTTAATTAAATATTTTTTAAATAAAAATATATATATATATATATATATATGTGTGTGTTTGTGTTGTGTGTGTGTGTGTGTGTGTGTGTGTGTTTGATATAAAGACAATAAATAAAAATAAATATATAATTATTTATAAAATATATATATAACAAAATAAAATGAATGCAATCAATATATTATATATATATATATATATATATTTTTAACAATCAGGGAAATAAAAAAAATTCTTGCTGAATATTTGTCTGCAAATTTGATTTTTATTAAATATATATATATATATATATATATATATATATATATATATATATATTTTAAAAAAAATTTATTAAATATTAAAGATATATAATTTGATTTATAATTTTTTCTAAAGTATTAAATAAATTGATCTGTTCTAACAATTGTATTTTATTCTAAAAAAATTTTACAAAATGTTTAAATGATATAACTGGATAAATTTGAAATAGGATAAATTAAAAGAAATATATATTTTATATATATATATATTTATAAAAAATATATATATATATAAATATATTATAATATATAATAAAAAAATATAAAAAGATTTTTTAAAAATCAAAATTAATATTTGTTATTTTTCCACTTTAATTTTTTAGAGAAATTTCTTTCATAAATGAAATTTGGCAAAGCAAAAAAGATGGATAAAAAAAAAGCTGTCTTTTGTGTTTTGAATTGTTGAAAAAAATTTTATATCTTTTGTCTACTGGCATCTTAAAAAGCAATTTTATATGTATATAATCAAGAATTTCAGATAATATATTTAATTATTTTATCGTGAACTGCATCTGCTCCAATTTGTTCAAAAAAAAAATAACGTCGCTATAATAAAGTGTTTGTACCTTAAGTCTTAAAAAAGAAAAAAACCGAAATTAAAAAAAAAAAAGATTGATTTGGAAAAAAATTGTTTTTTATTCTTTTCTATTTATTTTTACAGGAATTTTGGTAAAAAAAAATTTTGCCAAGAAAAAAAAAAAAGAAAATTTTCAAAATCCATAATAGAAGGGGTTTGGGCAAGATTTTACAAAAGATAAATAAAGATTCAAACGGATATTTTTGTTTAATTTTTAAGAAATAAGACAAAATAAAAATCGCCTTCAGAAAACATTTTTGTCCGTTTGATAGCAGAAGAACCAAAAAAAAAATGAGAAAAACTTGAACGTTAAAATTTTAAATAAAAAAAAAAAACAATCAGAAAAGCAATTTGCGGGATAAAAAAATTGAAAGAAGGGAAAAAGTTTGAAATCAAAAAAAAAAAGAAACAAAGAAAGAAAAAAAAAAAAAAAAGAAGAAGAAAAAGAAGAATCGACAGAACTGAATGGAAAAAAAAAGAAAAAAGAAAAAAAAAAAAAAAAGTAACGAAGAAGATGAAATGGTGAAGAAGAAGAAATTATTTAAAAGGAAAAAAAGGAAAAGAAAAGAAGAAAAGAGACAAGAACAAGAAAAAGAAAAAAAAATGAAAAAAAAGTAAAAAAAAAAAAAAAAATTTTGAAAAAAAAAAAAAAGAAAGGGTGAAAAAAAAAAAAGAAGAAAAGAAAAAAAAAAAAAAAAAAGGGAAAAAAAAAAAAAAGAAGAAGAAAAAGAAAAAAAAAGAAAAAAAAAAAAAAAAAAAAATAATAAAGAAAAAGCAAAAAAAAGAAAGAAAAGAAACGAAGAAGAAGAAGAAAAAGGAAAAGGAAAAGAAGAAAAGAAGAAGAAGAAAAAAGGAGGAGGAGGATGAGAAGAAAAAGAAAGAAGAAGAAAAAAAAATGAAAAAAAGGAAAGAAAAAAAAAGAGGAAGAAGAAAAAGTGGAAATTAAATGCAGAAAAAAATGAAAAAGAAAAAAAAAATTTTTAAGAAATGGGAAGATGCAGAGAAAAACAATCAATTTAGAAGGATAAAGGATATAAATAAAAATAGGAAAAATGAGGAGGAAGAAGAAGAATCTAGGTTTTATAAAGAAAAAAGGAGGAGGAGGAGGAGGAGTTGAAGAAAAAGTTAAAAAAAATCGAAAGAAGAATAGAAGAATAAGAAGAAGAAGAGGAAAAGAAGATAATAGGGAAAAGGGAAAAAGAAAATGAAAAAAAAATGAAGAAAAAGAAAAAGAAAATAAGAAGAATTATGGAAGGGAATGCAAAGAAAAATGAAGGATAATAAGAAGGTGAAGAAGGAGGAGTTGCAAAGAAAAAAAGAAGAAGAAGAAGAAGAAGAAAAAAGAAGAAAAAATTTAATAATAATATCTGGGCGTCGTGAGAATGGGAATAGGCAATTTAACGTAGTGAAATACATCAACAATACAACTTGCTCAGTAAAGTATATCCTTCTAGGAAAAATTCCATCATTTACTAAGAAAAGTGTTAGATGAATGACAATTCCCCTATTAGGCCTAAGGACCATCGTTTGGAAATTGCTCTACAAGATATAAAGCGGGAAACTCAAATAATAATATTAATAATAATTAAATACAGAAACGATAGCAAGATAAGACTCTTCATTGTCAATACTCTGCAATACTTTTGTAGCGCCAATCTATAATGTCTGATAATGAATCATCTCCTCGAAGGTTTCGTTGGTAACAGAGCAAGAACCCAATGGACATAAGCCCTGCAGACAAAAAAAAAACCCCAAAAAAAAAATGAACATAATCTCAATATTTATTTTAAAAAAATTTGAATTGATAATGATCTCACAGATAAAAATAATCATATATAAAAAGAAAGAAATTGAAAATTGAAAATTCAAGAAACTTTCAATTCAAATTTTAATTTCAAATTGCGACAATAATAATAATAACAATAATAATAATAATAATAGTGTCCCAGTTAATATCAACATACAAGTTGCCCAGATGATCGCTCTCCTAGGAACATCCCATATACTAAGAAAATTACATTAAATGACAATGAAAATATTGGGCCTAAGGACCATAATTTTTTAAGGCTATACAGGAAAAAAAGCAATAAACATAACATACAAAAATGAAATAATATTTTAATAATATAAATAATAATAATAATAATAAAAAATAATCAGTGGAAAATATCATGAAACCATTTGTTAACCTTAGGTTTCTGGTTGGGACCCGGAAAAATGAAAAAAAAGAAATAAAAAAAATAAAATAATAATAATAATAATAATAATAATAATAAAAAAAAAAAGGCGGATAAGGAGAAAACCAAATAAAAATAAAAAACTTCTGCCAGATTCTTTTGAGTTTGTAGAGGTTTAATTTTAAAACTTCCTGTTTGGGATTGAAAGTTTCTTTTGCTTTAACTTCAACTCTATATTCCAAACACTTATACAACTCCACACAATAACCTTCTACATTGACTGGCTCCTGGGCCGTGTATTTGCTGAAAAAATAAAAAGTTGTTAATGTCTTTTTTAGTTAATGAAAAAGAAAATACACGTTGATTTTTAGAAGATTTAAAATAAAAATTATTGACAAATTCAAAATGGCCACCATAACCTTTCATCTCTCAAGGGCATGGCTTTTTCACCACCTCTTTGCTCAAATTGTACCACGATGTCATAAGAGCTACATTTTTTTTTCCTTTCCTTGATTATATAAAATCAATAAAACATCGCTCTATACAATAAATGATACAGTATTTTTCATATAGGATTATTGTAAATTTTGATTAAAATAAAAATGCCTGTGAAAAGAATGCCAATGAAAACAGAAAGCACAAGTTCAGCGTCACATTGGCCGTGTGTGCGGGATCGTTTTTTTTCAAATGTTTCTGACAACCCAATAAAAGACATATCAAATTAACATTTATAAAATTCTATTTACATTCATATTAATTTTTCAGTGAACACCAAAAGTGATTACGAACTATCAGACACAACAGCAGCCCAAACTATGTCATCAGTTGGTTTCTATCGCTTGAAATGTGTTCTGGCGCCTTAAATGTTTTATTAAATAAATAAGTAAACCTTATTTCTTGGTAGTTGACCACATGTTAATATACAATGAAAACCTGGTCCGAAAAAAAAAGTAATTTGTCGTTTTAAAATTAATTTTAATTTCCAATTTTTTTTCCCTCTCTGTTCAACCGTTTTGACTTGTAGGCATTTGAGAGCAACTGTGGTCGTTGGATCTTTTATGGTTTGGGCCCTAAATCTTCTTTCTCAATTCTTCTTAACGACCTATCAGAAATCTTCTTCTATTTATGGGATGTTATAAAATAGGAATGTCTTTTTACCATTTTTTGAAAATATAAAAATAAAATATGAATACACACTCTTTCCCCATTGTCTTTTGAACAGGCGTTGTTTAAATATAAAATGTTTATTTTTTGGGATTGTGTTTAAAAATTTTTCTTCTAAAATTCTGCTTCAATTCTATACTCCAAACACTTATACAACTCCACATAAAACCCTAAAAATTTATAATGGCTCATAGGCCTTGTATTAAAAAATGAAATAATAAAAAGAAAAAGTTGAGACTTTTAGTTAATGAAAACATTATTTTTGTCTGTTAACAAAAAGAAATAAAAAATTTAAAACTAATTATTCACATTTGAAATTTTTTCAGTGAAAAAAAGGCGATTATGAACCATTTTATCAATTGGTTTCTGTCGCTTGGGATGTGTTCTGACACCTTCCAGAATGTTTCCTGGGCGAGTGATTGACCACAGCATCCGCAGTGAAAACCGTCCGACCAAACAAAGAATTTGTCGTCGGCACGTGAATTTTTTTCCCTCTTTGATCCAGCCGTTTTTACTTGGAGGCACTTGAGAGCAACTGTGGTCGTTGGATCTTGCATGGTTTGGGCTGAAAAAATCTTCCTCCTCAATTCTTCTTAACGACCTATCTAAAATTCTCCTGCTCGTCTGCCAAACATTACTTCGTGAATGTCTCTTTATCCTCCTTTTTAATTTGATCTTCAATTCAAACTTTTTGGTTATTGCTTTATGATTTTATAAAATAATAATAATAATGGACTATTCCATACTTAATAAATACTGCGCCTCAGGAGTAGGCAAAAGCCAACGTGGTAGTTCAAGTAAGTCAGTAGTTCAAGTCGAGTCAAGAGTCGAGTCAGAGGCAGTCCGAAACAGAGTCGCGTTCAGACAATTACTGCAAGACATTTGATACTGGTCGAGACTACATTGTTCTCTCTACTAAACCTGATTGTTCATACTAACACTTCTACTTCTCTGTATATATTCCTGTTTGTAATATATCGGTGTTATTCCATACCTGTGTTCGAGTTCTTTTTTATTGGTTCTACCTTGGACTATCACCGTGGTACAAGGAACCGGACCATAACACATGTTATGATGAACTCTATTTATGCCAAATTTTTCAACTAATATTATTTTATATATATATATATATATATATATATATATATATATATATATATATATATATATATATATATTATTTTATTCAAAAATAGAGTTGTTTTTAAATTTATTAATATTTCGTATTCATAAAGAAATGAACAGAAACTAAAATAATAAAAAAATAAAAAAAATCTGAAGAGGTTTATTAGATTGATCATATATATAAACAGAATAACTTAAAAAATAAAATCCTATAAAATCCTACTCAAATCCTATTTATAATGTTTGCTTTTCGCCAGATTTATAAGTTGAAGCAGTTCATAAAAAGTAGAGGGAAAGAACAGGACATAATCTGTGTCCTGTATAATAAACAGTTTAAAAAAGCACTTCTCCAGTTCTGCCATCTTACTAAATATTTCATCAAATAATATCTTTAGAAAGAATCTTGATTCAATCATTCTCCTGATTATTTTTATGTTATATATTTTTTTTAAAATCTATTATATATATATATATATATATATATATATATATATATATATATATATATATATATATATATATATATATATATATATATATATATATATATATATATTAAAAGAAGAAGAGGTGCCGCAAACGTTTTTGGTTTGGTTGTAATGTGGATTTATTTAAAAAAATATTATGCTTTGTTTTCCATAATTTTACTACACGTGTTTCTGGTCTCGCAACCGTCTTCAGGTAAAAGTGGAGATTTTTACATATTATTAAAAAAATAATTAATTTTTTTTCTTCATTTTCAATGTTAAATATTCTCGATATGAGACATTTTCTGTTTTTGTGTTAGTAATCCGAATTTCTTTCTTGAATTTTCAATGAAGAGTTCTGCGCGAAGGGTCATAAAACAATTAAGGTTGGTCCAGAAATGATGAATTACTTATCGGCATTTTATCTTTTAATGTTTTACTGACCCCTATGTGTTCTTGGATCTGTTTCCATTTTGGTGTGTTTCTGTCAGCATGCGTGTATATATATGCGTATATTCCCCCCTCCATATATATACTGTCTTACTACGAGGAATTAGTAAACTTATTATATATATACACATATACACACATATACACATATACACAATATCCCCCACCACAAGGAATCAGTACATTACACACACACACACACATATACACACATACTTCATGGAACCAGTATACATAAACATATATATACATACACATACGTATATACACACACACATACTTCCTAAGTTTTAAATTTTTTATTATCACACATACATACATAACATTATATATATATATATATATATATATATATATATATATATATATATATATATATATATAAAATGTATATATATATATATATATCCTCGTGTCTCCCCGTATAGTAGCGTTCGTTCATATATGTGAATGATTTATCATTATTTGCTCACCTTGTGTGGATGTTTTTTTTTTTGTTGTTTGTGGGGGGGTTATGATCTATTTAGTTCGGGTTTAAATTTGTCTATAAAGTTTTTTTTCCTGTATTTGTAGATACGAGTAATTGTCTGTTTGATATATCGGCATGATATTAAACTTACCCTGGTTACATTTGAAAATGTGTTGTGATAAAAAAAGTTTTTTCTGTTGTCTGTCAATTTATATTGCTTTTGTGTAGGGAGACCCTGTTGTTCAGTTAAAAATGATGCCTATATATGACTTCTTACATTTTGTGCATTTAAGTACATGAAATTACATTTTGGAGTTGCAGTTTAATTTTTTATTTATTGTGAATGTTTTTTTTTAAAATTTTCAAAAGTGTAGGAGTTTCCTTCTATAATGATGTCACAAACCCCACATCTTTTTTGTTGCATTTTTTTGTTGCATTTTGTGACTTTATATATATGAAATGGACGAAGTCCGAGAAGTATTTTAAAAACATTTTATGTTTATACATTCTATTTATAGATAATATATTTGTTTAAATTAATGTTTGTTTATAATAAAACAAATGACTTCAAATAGAACAGAATATTAAAAAAACGTCAACTACTTTTTCAAATAAACTACTTTGTTACTACTTGTCATATTTATAAGTTAGGAACAGTCCATTGTTTGTAGTAGGAAAAAGATTTAAAAAAATACACTGAGTTTTACTACAGTTTAAATGAAATTTATTAAAACAATTCTTTCTTTCGTTCTATATTGTGATTGAAAAGTCTTCTTGATTTATTATATTTTAAATAGCTGAGAATTAGGAAGGCCATATATAAAAATAATATCGAAGGAACAGAAGACTAAGTAGAGGAAACAAAGATGAAGTGCTTTATTAAATACTCATACATAGAAACGGAATTACTTTATTAAATGAAATACTACTCAAATCCTACTCTAATGTAGCTACTTGCCATATTTATAAGTATTGTCACTGTAGTAGGAAAGAACAGGAAGTACACTGAGATTCAGGCTTACTTTAACAATTCTTTCTTTTGTTCTATATAAAGGGTGATTGAAAAGTAATTCCCTATTTATTATATTTTAAATAGCTGAGAATTAGGAAGGCCATATTTAAAAAGAATATCGAAGGAACAAAAGACTAGGTAGAGGAAACAAAGATTAAGGTTTATTAAATCCTCATACATAGAAACAGAATTGCTCTAGTAAATGAAATACTACTCAAATCCTAGTCTAATGTAGCTACTTGCCATACTTATAAGTATATTGTCACATTAGTAGGAAAGAGCAGGACATAATACAAAGTATGAAACATATGTTTTAAAAAGCATATATATATATATGCAATATTCCTCGTATATTTATATATAGATGTATTTTACCCTCTTCTTGATCTTTAAAAAAAATAAATTAAATAATTATTAAAGACTGGATGGATGCTTCCGGTGATTAAATTTTTATTTTGTCTTGAAAACTGCCACACATATCACAGACAATTTTTCTGAAAAACATTCAATTCTTTTATCAACATCCATTTCTTCATGCCAGCCATTTTCAATGCTACAAATTGATTACGTTTTCTTTGAGCCTCCATATTTTCACGAAGCAGTAGACAATGAAACAAAAAAATGTAAGTGTGAAACTATTTCTGAAGAATAAGTATGTTTCAATTTATGTTTTAATAAAAAAAAATAATATAAACCCGCACGTGGTAGTTATAAAGAAAATTTTATGAATGGGAATATTGGATTAGGAAATGAAGGAGAAGAAGACGATCAATTAAAGGGATTATGCAGAAAAATGAAGAAGAAGAATTGGGAAAGAGAATGCAGAGAAAAATGAAGAAGAAGAAGAAGAAGAAGAAGAAATTTAAGAAATATGGAAAGGGAAATAAAAATATAGAGAAAATGAAGAAGAAAAAAAAAGAAGAAGAAGAAGATGGAAAGGGGAAAAAGAAAAGAAGAAGAAGAAGACGTGAAAATGGGATAGGCAGAAAAAGAAGAAGAAGAAGAAAAGAAGAAGAAGAGAAAGAAGAAAGGAACCTCAAGTGGAAAAAAACAAAAAAATGAATATATAAAGAAGAAGAAAAGACGTGGAAAAATAATGCAGAGAAAAAAAAAGAAAAAGAAAAAAAAAATGAGGAAAAGAAAAGAAGAAGAAGAAGAAGAAGAAATAGGAAGGGAGATGCAGAGAAAAATAAAGAAAAACTAAAGGAAGAAGAAGAAAAGAGAGGCAGAATGCAATAAATATTTTCCATTGTTTTAAAAAGATCACCATTTAGATAAGCGACCATTTATATTCTGTGTGAATCAATGAAATCATGTAAAAAATTTTATTGTCTGCTCTATTTTCATCCCATCTGGTTAGCGATAAATTACGAGAGATCATATTTTTAACCGCCGGGCAACAATAACAGCAACCACACCCATTCAAATCAAACGATTTTTAAAAAAGCGACCACCCAAACCAGCCCGGGGACATAAGGAACACCATCATCATCATCATCATCATCATCACCATCAAGATATGAACCACAAACCACCATCGGCATTTTACTGTCGCAAAAACAACAGCCAAATTTGCCACAGCCACCACCACCAGTTCCACCGCGATTTTTTTACTACAATAACGACTAAACATATTTTAAATATAAATATATCAACATTTGCCAAACACATTTCATAAAACAAAATATGCATTTGAAAAACGAAAATATTTATTTCATATTTTATATATTAATCGAATGTAAAATGAAGCAAGGCCTACAAGAGGACATACTTCCCATGAAGATTTCTTGAATCATTAGGCCGATAAATTTAACTGTTAAAAAAAAATAGGGGGCCCAATTTAAAAAAAGTGTCCAAATAATTTTTTGAAATAAAAAGAATGTCAAATGTGTCAAAAATAAAATATATATATATATATATATATATATATATATATATATATATATATATATATATATATATATATAAATATATATATATTAAAAGGCAAATGATTTAATAAATTTAAAAATAAACTAAATCTATCATCGCGAACAATTCAAATAATATAAAAAAAACCACGAAACCTGTTTATATTCCTGTGAAAAGATCCTTTTTTTATAAATTTAAGAATGGATTGATAACAAAATTATTATTTATATTTCAAATTTTTAATTTAAATTTATACCATCAGATATGAAAGGTATGGAATAGATTATATATATATTTATATGCATATATATATATATATATATATATTTTATATATATATATATTATTTGAATTGTTTGCGACGATGGATTGGAAATATTCCAATTAAATCATTAATATTTGTATTTTTTTATTTTTTTGTATGAATAATTCATGAATTTGTAAATTAATTGCACCTTTATTAAAATTAAAATAACTGATCCAAATGCAACTTTCGGATAATAAATGCGACATTACTGTAATTATTGAACAATATAGTTCATGCCAATTTACCAGTAAAAAAGAATTCTCTTATCACCTTATTTGTACAAGAACGCACAACTTTAAAATTTGAATTCAAACTCATCGTTGCGACTGCACGCTCCAAAACAATAACACATTTCTAATAGCATTTTTCGGATTACAACAATACATATATTTTCGTTGTCCTTTTATTACTGAGAGTAAAAACAAGAACAAAATCTATTCCATACCTGAGGATGTCTGTGAAACAGACGAAAGCTTGTAAAAATAATGAGAACTTATGCAACTGAAATTTATAAAACAAGGATTTTTTCATTCATAAACAGGTTTCGATTTTTTTGTATATTATTTGAATTGTTTGCGACGATGGATTTCTCGCCAATTAAATCATTAACCTTTGTATTTGTTTTTTGTATGAATAATTCATGAATTTATAAATTAATATATATTTATATGAAATTATATATATATATATATATATATATATATATATATTAAAATTAATGGATGTTTCATTAAATAATATAGACAACTTTTGTCTATTTATTTTAACTAAGTTCTTTTCATATTGTCTGATAAGCTTAATCACATTATCATTAAAAAAACGAAAAGAAAACACCATTGATACATGTTTAAATCCAATCTAAGCTTGAAATTACATAAGCCATTATCAAAGATGACAATTTCAATAAATCAAACAAACACACGGACGAAACAACAATGATAGTCCGTTTTGCTGCATGAAAATTCGCAGGTACGAGACGCGGAACCGAGAATCGCGTCGCAGCTCGTGACGTCACGCATGACCACGGGAGAGTGAAAAACGAGAAGTATTAATGGGAAGCCGTTGGTATAAACCAAAGGCTTCTGATTATAAATTACAGACATTTAAGGAGATTTTAGAGATTTCATAGTTTATTTTGTTCAGGTTAGGTTTCAACTGTTTTATCTATAAAGCTTTAAAATTTTTAATTTTTTTTTTTTGTTTTCATGTTTAAATTATTCAACAAGGATTTTCCGGTTAAAGTTTGCAAAAGTAACATATATATATATATATATATATATATATATATATATATATATATATATATATATAAGATTTTTGAATGAAACCTGTCGTGTAATTGATTGGGGTTGTTGTAACTTCTTCCTTTAATGTCGTTCTTATCATTCACCCCTTAGCCACCTATATCTAAAGACGAGACGCGTTAAATTTGAGCAACATCTAGCCGACACACTGGGGTTAAAAATAGGAAATTGAAATGATACATATGACACACTCATATCCTCTCTCCCACCTCACTTCCTCACTTCGTTAATTTTACGTATACTTGATGAGGTCCGTCAAAAACGTGTGAATTTCTTTTTATTTTCATTTTCATTTCAGCTTTTTGGAAGTAAAGTCTGATGATCCAGAACCCTGTTAAAGGGTTATGGTGAAATAACTTATTACATGGAATCTTAACGTGGTCTGTCTTTTATTCAAATATATCTGCCCTGAATTTTATATTGAGCTCTCTGATATCATCCTCCTCAGGTCTACCACGGAATACGGATTACATAAAAGTTTATATATATATATATATATATATATATATATATATATATATATATATATATATATATATTGTTATGTTTAATTTACCTACGCACAAATGGATTCTCCCAGCTGTAAATAAGAGCCTGTTGTGGGGGGGAAGTTTTACAGAAGTCAGCTCTGGTAGTCGGACCGAACATTCTTGCTGTAACACTCTCGTTTGTATATGTTTGTATTACTGGTTCTGTTAATATATTTGTTTAACTCAATTCCTCTCTTTGTGTCTTTATTTCGGGCCCTAACAAGTCCACAACATATATCCGTATAGGTGAAACCTAGGTACGTTTACCTGGATCTTTAGGTTCATAGTTAGATTTGCTTTACTTAGTGTATTGAGTACTTTACTTAGTTACTTTTGCTTTACTCGTTTTAGTGGTTTTTTTCTTTGGACTCTGAGCTTGGATTCTGGATCATTGTTTTCACCTCAATTACATGTTCTTAGTTCTTTTTTTTTATCCCTTATTTTTCCTTGGGTATTGGTTTGTTGATTTACAAGCGAAAATACCTAAGGTTTTTCCAGACGAGTATAATTATTTATATTTTAAAATTATTATATATATATATATATATATATATATATATATATATATATATATATATATATAAACCTAAAGAGCCAGGTGAATAAAGAATGTAACCCCAATCTAACCCCACGTTGTTAAGTTTTTACTGCTTTTCTTTTTTTTTTGTTTTGTTTTTTTGTCACGTGGTCATGGTTGTTTTTGGCTTAAGCTAATATATTCTGTTCCATTTTTACCCAGACGATCCGTTTAGGTGAAACCTAGGTAGGTTTACCTAGCTCTTCAGATTTATATTAAGTTTGCTCTGCTTCGTGTATTGAGCACTTTACGTAGTTACTTTTACTCGTTTTGGAGGGGTTTTTTTCTTTGGACTCTGAGCTTGGATTCTGGACGATTGTTTTCGCCTCAATTACATTTTCTTAGTTCTTTTTTTATTCCTTATTTTTCCTTGGGCATTGGTTTATTCATTTACAAGCCAAAAACACCTAAGGTTTTTTTCAGACCAGTATAATTACTTATATCTATAAAATATATATATATATATATATATATATATATATATATATATATATATATATATATATATATATAAAAAAAAAAGTTTAAACACTAATATTCCATGGTCATAATGGCTTTATTCCATTGGAATCGTAAATACGATCCAATTCATCAGACATATTTTTGAAAAAAGAAAACAAAAAAAAAACAACTCAGGAAAAAAAAAACAGAATTTAAAGAAAGTCTAGAGAAGGAGGGAGATTAAACCTTAACAGAGAGAATTTTAAAAGGTGAATAAAGGGGTTTAAATAAAGAAATATGAATGTTGTCGGATGTCTAATGCAAAAGATACATTTTTATTATATCCTTACTCTGTCCTGGACATTGAGTTTTACCTGGATACTATCCTCTTGGAATTTTTTATTTAAAAATATATATATATATATATATATATATATATATATATATATATATATATTTTGCATATGTATGTGTATATTTACCACTAATATTATTTATTTATTTCTCTATCTAGACATCTATATATATATATATATATATATATATATATATATATATATATATATATATATATATATATCAGAAACTAAACAGCAAAATTGCACAAAAAAAGTATTGTAAGCATAATTATCCATGTTATAAAATGCTAAATATAAAAAAAACACTAAACTGTTTCTTTTTGTCCTTTTTCAGATATCTTTTTGAATCTTGACAAGAATCACTGAGAAACACTTTGAGTTACCCATAAATAAAAAGAGATACAGGTTAGAATTATTTTTGTCAGCTTTTTGAGCAATAGTGAGATTTAAAGATTTTTCAGACCTTTCAGTAACGGTACCAACATTCATACTCTGGCTTCCATTTTTAAAGTACAATCAAGAATATTCAAGAGAATTTGTGAATAAATTTAAAAAAGAAAGGAACATTATAAAACAAAAACTGGATCGGGAGGTCACAACAGGAAAAGGAATCCTCATTTATAATTACAGCTAAAGAGGTCAATTACAAATGATACAACTCAATCCATAAGATATTTGGCAAATCTTTTATCATCATTGATAATTAGAGCTGGAGACATCAATTAGAAAACATCCAACTCAATTCATAAGACGTTTAACGGGTGAGAGAGGAGTACATTTTTTATGACAGTAAAAAGAGTGAAGTGAAATTTTTTGAAAAGTTTATGTGAGACAACTAGTTAATCCAGGACAGAAAGTTAGAAGGTTAGAGAGGGCGAAGATCGTATTTGAATAAGTTGGCAAATGATCCTGGAATAATACATACATATATACTCTTACTTTATTTCAATTCTTCATGAGCTTCACTAAAGTCATAACGTGTTTAAGTCGAGGGTTAACCATTATTTTCCCCATATATTCATTTAAAATTAATCTGTAAACCTTCATTACCTGCGGATTAATTGGAATTGACTCCCAGGAGGATGCTAGAATTGATCAGTACAGTCTTAATCTGGTCAAGTCTAGGGTTAACTGTTATCTTCCCCACATATACGAATAAATATATATATTAACTCAGTAACCCTCTATCTGGAATTTGCTCTTACAAGGTGAAGACCACTTTTGACAAAAAAAAGAGGGGCTTCGTTTTAATTTTTTCTTATATATATATATATTTATATATATATATATATATATATATATATATATATATATATATAATTTAATAAGGGATGTTTTTAGAAAGATTCATAATTGCTTTGATTAGTAACTGCTCTTCAATAAACGTCCTCTTAAATATTTAGCCAGCCAGCGAGCGGGAATCTAGAACCTGATAGTCATATCGAGAGGATGCAATATTCTTTACGACATGGTGTAGGGCATCTTTATTGAAACTCTTCTTCAGACAGTGTCTTTATCACATTTTTCAAAATTTGTCTATATATATATATATATATATATATATATATATATATATATATATATAATATATATATGTAATGAGGCGTGCTGGCTAATTTAAGGGTATTTTGATACTTGCTCTATTGCGCATTCATGCGTATATATATATATATATATATATATATATATATATGATGGTTTTTGTGTGTAGTAGTGGTGGGGAATTACGCAACAAGCATAAAGTGGAAAATTACCTTATGAAGATGCCAGACGTTCGCCAGTGAAAGGCCAACTATTTATAATTTAACGCAGTGTGGCCTCGTATTTCCCGCCTAATTCTGCTTCGTATTCAACGTTATACGATGATGATGATGATGATGACAACGGTGGTGATGATCATCGTGATGATGACAACGAGGACGATGATGATGATGATGACGAGGACGGCGATGATGATGATGATGATGATGACGACGATGATGATGACGAGGACGATGATGATGACGAGGATGACGATGACGACGACGACGATGATGATGATGATAACGAGTACGGTGGTCATGCTGCTGCTGATGATGATGATGACGAGGACGATGATGATGATGAGGATGACGATGACGACGAAGACGATGATGATGATGATGATAACGAGTACGGTGGTCATGATGATGATGATGATGATGACGAGGACGATGATGATGATGATGACGAGGATGACGATGACGACGACGACGATGATGATGATGATTATAACGAGTACGGTGGTCATGATGATGATGACGACGACGAGGACGGTGATGATGATGATGATGACGACGAGGACGGCGATGATGATGATGATGATGATGACGAGGACGATGATGATGATGATAATGATGATTACGAGAATGACGATGACGACGACGACGATGATGATGATGATGATGATAACGATGGGTACGATGGTCATGATGATGATGAGGAGGATGACGAGGACGATGATGATGATGAGGATGACGATGACGACGACGACGATGATGATGATGATGATATTTAACGGTGGTCATGATCATGATCATGATGATGACGACGACGTCGATGATCATGATGATGATGATGATGACGAGGATGATGATGATGATGATGATGATGATGATCACTAGTCTAATATTTATATTTCTGACTCTAGAATTCAATACAGGGTTGTTTGGTTTTACGGCACGTCAACACTTGTTGCTTTGATGTGTTTTTTCAACGGCACATCAACTCCTTATGGGTCATTTAATGGCAAAATTTAATTTTCTTAGGAACTTTTTTAAATTTTTTTCTTTTTTTTATCCAATAATGTATTGTAGGTAATTTATATATATATATATATATATATATATATATATATATATTATATATATATATATTCACGCTTTGATCCCTGTTTGTGAGGTTCATTATTTGCCCATAGCTGTAAACCTAACAAGCAATTATGAGGGGGTTCCACGCTCCTCAAAACCTCCCAACCAGAGACTTTGCTGCAGGATGATGTTTATCGTCTTGCCCAGGTGTTGTCATGGTGGAGTGGGAACAACAGCGATTAAGAGATGATTCCACGCTCCTCAAGACTTCGTGAACAAGGACCTTGCAGTCGGGTGTAGTTTATCGTCATACACAAGCTAAACTCTAAAAGATGCTGCCATTTCTGGTCAGGGTGGACCTGGGAACAATAGCAGTTAAGAGATGGTTCCATGCTCCTTAAGATTTCGCGAACAGAGACCTTGCTGCCGAATGTAGTTTATCGTCATACCTAAGCCTAGACCCTAAAAGGTGCTTTCACTTCGGGTCATGGTGGACTGGGAACAACAGCAATTAAGAGATAGGTCCACGCCCCTCAAGATTTTGCGAACAGAGACCTTGCTGCCAGATGTAGTTTATCGTTGTACCCAGGACTAGACCCTAAAAGATGTCGTTACCTCGGGTCAGGGTGGACTGGGAACAACAGCAATTAAGACTCGATTCCACGGTCCTCAAGACCTCCCGATCTGAGACCTTGCTGCCGGATGTAGTTTATCGTTGTACCCAGGACTAGCGTGCGTGCGTATTTGTGTTGAGGCTCACGTACTTTACGTGAATTTGCCAGTGTCTATGCCGATCGGTAAGTAAATTCTGTCGTCTGTTTTTAGTTCAATGACTTACCTCCTTTCCGCTGCTCTTAATTGGACCGCCGAAGCGTGAAAACCAGATTGTGCTCCTCCGCCGACGAGCGGGACCTCACAAAGCGTCTGACGCCAAATCATAACCGTTTCTTTTCTTCTTTTCTTTTTGCTTGTTTGTTTTTGTTTTGTTTTGGGAGCGCTTTTTTTGTTGTTGTTGTTGGTTTTTTAATTTTTTTAGGGATGAGATTTCAACGAGATATCGACGAGATATGGTGATTTCGTTACGAAAATGAACGTGGAGCTGAATAAATGCACTCGGCGTGTCAATAAAAAAAAAAACAGAGAAATAAAAGCAACGGTCGCGTAATTAAAATGACGTCCGGACTGAAATAAAGTGAACAGTGAACGATTTTAGTGCAGGCTGATATAAAATGGCCGAAAAATGAGAAACTGGTTTTGGGAGTGCTACGAACTGGAGGTTATGGAAGGTGTTATTTTGTAAAAAGAATAATTTGGTTGATATTGGGCACACTTATTTTTCAGGTAGTTTATTAGAAGCAATCAGACTCCGATCTTTCTGACAGTATATTTTATTTTTTTGTCATTTCAACCCAAGCAAGACGATAATGCCGGTAGCAAGCAAGGGGTTACTGGGAAAAGAAAGATAACGAGAAAAACAGATAGAAAGATACATCTAAACAGAATGAGATAGATAGATAGATAGATAGATAGATAGATAGATAGATAGATAGATAGATGATATATGAACTGACTGAGATAGACAGATAGATAGATATGAACAGAGTGATATATATATATATAGATAGATAGATAGATAGATAGATAGATATGAACAGAGTGAGATAGATACTAATAGAGTAAGATAGATAGATAGATAGATAGATAGATAGATAGATAGATAGATAGATAGATATGAACAGACTGAGATAGATAGATAGATAGATAGATAGATAGATATGAACAGAGTGAGATAGATAGATAGATAGATATGAACAAAAAGGATATATATATATATATATATATATATATATATATAGATATATAGATAGATAGATAGATAGATGAACAGATGAGATAGAATGCTAATAGAGTAAGATAGATAGAGTAAGATAGATAGATAGATAGATAGATAGATAGATAGATATGAACAGAGATAGATAGATAGATGAGATAGATAGATAGATAGATAGATAGATAGATAGATAGATATGAACAGAGTGAGATAGATAGATAGATAGATAGATAGATAGATAGATAGATAGATAGATACTAACAGAGCGAGATAGATAGATAGATAGATACTAACAGAGTGAGATAGATAGATAGATAGATAGATAGATAGATAGATAGATAGATATGAACAGACTGAGATAGATACTAACAGAGTGAGATAGATAGATAGATAGATAGATAGATAGATAGATAGATAGATAGATAGATAGATATGAACAGACTGAGATAGATAGATAGATAGATAGATAGATAGGATGATAGATAGATAGATAGATAGATAGATACGCACGTATGCTGACATGAAGTGGAAAGATTATATTGAATTAACTACTACGCTTGCAGCTACGAAAGTTGCTTCACTAAAACGTGCTAGTTAATCTTCCTCTCCAGAATGAATCTTAAATATTTACACGTCTACCATTTGGCCTTGCTTTAAATATTACCGCCAAATATGGTCAGGTGTTCCTCATAAAGATGAATGCAAAGATTTTACTTTGCAACATGCATTTATAAAGAGAAGTTGGCGTGGGTGGATGGAATAAATTTAATTTTGAAACATTTTAAATTTTAAGAATACTCTAAAAATGTAATTTTTCGACACAAAAAGAGTCTTATGAATTAAAAATTTATCAGTTGCACCAGCTCTATACAGAAGTAAATTCAGTCACAACCTCGATCTCAAGAAGGCTTTACTGATTGAAAAAGAAAATAAATTGCATAGACGGAAAGTTATTGAGAGTGAAACTATCGTATTTTACCAAAACGTTAACTTAAGCTATGTGGAACCGGCTCCCAAGAGGATGCTTCCCCGATCACTACAATCTTAACCAGTTCAAGTCTAGGGTTAATCTTTATTTTCCCCATATATCTGCATCAACTGTGCCTCTTACTATGTAACCCTCTACCTGCTTTGTAGAACAGACTCCCAAGAGGATGCTTTCCCAATCTTAACATATTCAAGTCTAGGGTTAACCGTTATCTTCCCCACATATCCGCATAAACCGCGTCTTTTACTCAGTAGCCCTCTATCTTCAGTTGCTCTTGTACAAGGGGAACAACACTGTAAAAAAATCCTATATTTGTAAAGTCTTACTTTCAGGGTTTCGTTTTAATTCTTTCTTATATATATATATATATATATATATATATTTAATACAGGGATGTATTTAGAATGATTTATAATTGCTTTGATTGGTAACTGCTCTTCAATAAACGTCCTCTTAGATATTAACCAGCCTGCGAGCAGGAATCTAGAACCTGATAGTCATATCATTTATGTCAGATCTTCGAGAGGATGCAAAGTTTCCTTGGTGTAGGGTATCTTTATTGAAACACTTCTTCAGACAGTGTCTTTATCACACTTTTCAGGTATATATATATATATATATATATATATATATATATAGATAGATAGATAGATAGATACACCTAGTGAGACAGGTTATTCACTTAAAAACATACCTACACCTGACCGTCACTCATACGAGTTATGTTTACTAAGAATGTATCTAGGTCTGATCCACGGTTGTATTGAGCGCTTTTGTTAGTTAGTTGTTTACTCGTATCGGGGTTTTTTCTTTGGGCTTCCGACCTGTATCTGTGCGATTTTTTTGTCGGCAGAAGTTCATGTTTGTAGCTCTTTCTTTTTTTAAAACATTTTTTTCCCTCGAGATTAATTTGATTATTAGCAAATCAAAAATTCGAGGGTTTTTCGAAACGAGTCTAGTTATCTATATATATATATATATATATATATATATATATATATATATATATATATATATATATATGGGTATTGTGTACATATAATAAAGTGGAAATTCTAATAATCTCATACCTTCATGAATGATTTTAGAAAATTAAAAATGAAATGGCTATTTACAATTTAATGCCTACAAATAAAAACATAATTTATTCCTAAAAAATTTATATTTTTATATATCAAATATAAATATGTTGTTTGTGTGT
>CAHIKZ030001401.1:852500-887500 GCA_903632075.3 Acanthosepion pharaonis
TTCTTCATTAAAAAAAAAATATAAAAACAAATGAAAACTACAGACATTTTTTCATTTCTCCATCAAAACATTCATTTCTGTAAATTCAATAGTTATGAAAAAATTATTTTTTTCTCCTGATGATAAAAATGTTAATTCAGAAACTAGTCGAAGAATCTAAATGAAATAAAAGAATAAAACGAAGGAATATTAATATAAAACCCAGAGTGTGTCTGAAGATTTTAATTTTTATATTTTTATTGTTCAATATAAATATATATATATATATATATATATATATATATATATAAAATACTTTGTTATTGAAGTCAACACTTAATTCCAATAGGCCTTTTCAATGTTGACTTCAGAAAAAGGGTTTAATTTTAAAAATTTACACAAAAATATCTCTTTTTATTGAGCATAAATAAATATACCACACAATAAGGTGTATATTTTTTCATGTTTTATATATATATATATATATATATATATATATATCTTTAATAATAGGAATGGTATGGATGGAATAAAATTAAGCAACCAAAAACACTATTAAAAAAAGATTAATCAATATCCAGAGAAGAGCAAATTTTTCACATTTTTAATCCAAAAATTGTAAATTTAAATTTAACATCATCACTTGACAATATTTTTTGAAAAATTGAAACAAAATAGGTATTTTTTATTGATATTATAAGATGCTTGTTTATTATAATTTTGAATAAACAATCATATGAATGTTATGTATTTTTATTCCACAAATATGATATTTTATATTGCAGATATAAAATACAAAAAAATCCGTTTTTTATTCAAAAGAATTCGCTAGGACGAGGAAGAAACAAAATAGACTAAAATAGCATTTATGTACTTACACAAATTTTGGACAAAATAAATACCCATCCAGAATTGTTTAAAAACAAAAAAATAGGAAAAAATAAAAAGCCATCTTCTTTAAAATGACCCACCAATGGAATATATATATCCAGTAATATATAAATATATATTTTTAATATACATTTTGAAAAACAACCGGGTAAAGAATTCTCATGTAATATTCAATAAAATTTAAATAATGATTTTTTTTAAATTTAGAAAAAGAGGCAGAGACTATAAACCTTAAATCGCCTAATATAGAAATAATCAAAGGGTCTTATAAAAATCCGAAAGAAAAATGAATTTTTTTTAATTTTCATTAATTTTATGGTGTATAACAAAATTTTTCCATGTTCATCTCGTAAAAATTTACATGAAAAATTCCAGAAGAAAAATTTATTTTAGTACTTTTCAAAGTAAAAATATTAATAAACTTCATGAATTTTTTACATAAGTTGAAAGAAGAAAAACTCTCTTTTGGTCAGTTAACTCATTAAGAATTTGAATCCATCAAAACATTAAAATTCGATGCTTAAGAAATTGAATTATTTAAAGATTCTCGTTTTTTAAGTTATGAAAAATATTTTGGCTGATTTAAAATTAAGGAAACCATTCTGACAAAGTTGACCTATAACTCAGATGCAACCCTCGTGGGGGGTGGCTCAAATTGAATCAAGCCGAGCTTTTCGACTTGACGGTCGAACTCTCTGCTTTTGAGCAAAAGGAACCCGGACGAGGTTCCGCCGAAGGGCAGAATCTCGTTCGGGGTTTAAATGTAAACCCGATCTCGTTTTACGGGTTATACGGGCATATTTTTGGCTGAGCCTAAGGCTCAGGAACGGGCTAGTACGATAAACTCGACCCAAATAAACATGCAACCCTCGTGGGGGGTGGCTGAATATGAATCAAGCCGAGCTTCTCGACTTGACGGTCGAACTCTCTGCCTCTGAGCAGACAGGAACCCGGACGAGGTTCCGCCGAAGGGCAGAGTCTCGTTCGGGGAGGTTGACCAACCCGATCCCGTTTATACGGGTTCTACGGGCATTTTTTGGCTGAGCCTACGGGCTCGGGAAACCCACGTTAAACTCGGCCTTGTGCCACATGCAACCCTCGTGGGGGGTGGCTAGATACCGAATCAAGCCGAGCTTCTCGGCTTGACGGTCGAACTTTCTGCCTCTGAGCAGAGAGGAACCCGGACGAGGCTCCGCCGAAGGGCAGAGTCTCGTTCGGGGAGGTTGACCAACCCGATCCCGTTTATACGGGTTCTACGGGCATTTTTGGCCGAGCCTACGGGCCCGGGAAACCCACGTTAAACTCGGCCTTGTGCCACATGCAACCCTCGTGGGGGGGTGGCTAGATACCGAATCGAGTCAAGCCGATAGTAGTTCACTCCAAACCAGACTGACAGTCATACTAACACCTTCCACATCTTGTATTATTATTTCGTGTAATATACCTTCGTTATTTCTACTCTTGTGTTCGTGTTGTTCTTCCTTGGTCCTAACCTGGACCATAAACCCAATAACGACGATAACTGAAGAAATTGAATTCTACGCGGAGGATATATAGATATAAATATATATATATATATATATATAGTTTTTTTTTTGCTATTTTCGTCCATAAACAAATCTTATAAATTATTACAAATCTCCATTGAAACATTACGACTCTTTTTTTATTACTCATAAAAAAATGGTTTAAAAACATAGAATAACAGAATTGTAATTTAGTTTTTGATTAATGTTTGTTTTATTTTAAAGTAATTTTTGTAAGTAAATTGTTAGGTACATATGATTGTATTTGACAAAACTATAGGGTTGAATCGAAGAATGTTAATGTCAAATTGTTCATGTTTGTGGTGAGCCTTCAATTCGGAACGGAAACAGGCAGTTAAAACGGCATTTTTATAAAAAGATTTTCTTTGTAGCTGTGCATAACACGTACCTCCAATTTTGCTTATTGAAAGAAAAAAAAAATTCATTATTTTCAACATTTTTTTGGTATATATAAATTAACATATTTCCTGTTTAGAAACGTTATTTTATACATACAAATATTTTAATAAATTCTCTGTTTATAATAACCAGTATTAATAACATTTAAAAAAATTTGGTGAATGGTGAATACGCAAACTGTAATAAGTGAATAGGTCGTGAATCGGATTAGCTATGTATAAGATATTCAGTGAAGACTAGCCTCAACCCATTCCCGCCATTTTCGGCCTTATGCCATAATTTTTTTTACAATAAATATAAATACGCCCCCTTGTTTGGTAATAAAACCCTATAAATTGTACCTCTCCAATTTTATTCAAAAAGCGTTTCCTTCTTATTCAAACTGTAATTGAAGATATTTATCAAAATTTCCGATCATCACGATTCTAAAAGGAATTTGAAATTTTTATATTGTGCCTAAAAAGCAGACTCATTAACCTGTTTTTGTTCGTTTAAAATGTGCAAAATGAATCCGGTATTAGTTTTTCACAAGAAATGGTTTTAAACATAGAATAATATTATTCTAATTTAGTTTTATGATAATTCTTATTTTATTTTACATATGTAAGTATTTTTAGGTACATATGATTGTATTTGACATCCTTATGGCGACGAAATCGCCGAATGTTAAATTTACAATTGAAATCGACCTATGAAACAATTTAAAAAAAAAATTTAGGTTAAAGCCTTTAAAAATTTGTTCATTATCTTTTCTTTTTTTAAAAAAAAAACAAATCCAATGAAATTATACATGGGGAAAAAGAAACATACAATTAGTGTCCAGTAATATGTGTTTAAGTATAACCTTTGAACCCTCTCGGCATACGTTTTGATAGTTTGAAAAATTGAAAAATATTCATTCGAAAATTTTGAATATATGTTTGAAATTGCCCGCCAACTGCCCATCTGAGCTTTGTCCAAATTCAGGGACAGGCGATCAATGTTAAAGTTGACAAGACGGGAGACGACGCGGGGAGGTGACGTTGGCTAACAAGCCGATCGAGGTGCTGTCCATTGGAAGCATACGACCAATAAGCACCTGATCGATACCAGATATTTTATAGGAACGTATGCGGCGAAAGAGCGCTATAAAATTAAAATCCCCGGATGCATTTTTTTGGGACACGCCTGGATGATTATTTAGAATCGGAACCAAAAAAACACCACCACCATTAGATTCACACCAAGCATTTCGTAAAAAACTCCCGAAAATATGCCTTTGCCAAAGCAGAATCTAATTCCAAACTTTCGAAGAAAAAACAAAAAATTTATACAAAATGTTTTTACGTTGGACCGAATAAAATTATAAAAGGGGGAAAACTGGATCTCTCCCCGGCGAGTATTCTTTTCACAGCTAGTGGCTAGCATATCATCTAATTGCACCCGCTTGTCAGAAGACCGGAATCTCTTCATTGAACGACAATGTATACTGCATATATATATATATATATTATGAAATTGACAAAGTCCGACGATTATTTTAAGAACTTTTTTTCTAATTCTTTTATATAGAATGAATAAATAGTAAATGCTCTGTTTTATAATAAACAGTATTAAACAACATTTGTGGCCTGAATGTCCGAAAATTTTTCATATTTAAAAAATTATTCGTCCTCCGACAGGAATCAAACCTATATCCTATACGGAACCGTCATATAGCTTGACGTGATTTTTAAAGAGCCATTTTAGAAGCGTTTTGTTAGGAAAAAGGTCGATTTTTAAAAAGAAAAAACTACAATTCTCCATGATTTTAAACAGTAAAAATTGTTTTTTTTCAAAACGTAGATAACTTCAAATATCAAAAAAATTTTGTTTATTAAAACAGAGCATTTACTTAGATATTTGTATCTATAAAAAGAACGTTATATAAAAAAGGTCTTAAAATAATTGTCGAACTTTGTCCATTTTTCATAATATGTAACGTCATTTGTTTACATTTGGATACGCATCGAGCAGATATGAATGTACGAGAGAAAATCATGGAGAATTGTAGTTTTAAAAGAACGTATAAACATAAAAAAATGTCTTCATATATATATATATATATATATATATATATATATAAAATATAAATATATATATATTGTGTGTGTGTGTGTGTGTGTGTATTTGAAAATATATTGTAACGAATTTTTCGCAATTTTCGACGGATTTGCACCAAAATTTGCATGCACATGCTCCAAATTAAAAGGAAAGGCAAAAGAGCGACTTTTGCATTTCCCAACTCCCATCGATAGTGGAAATAATCGATTTTTTCATGCTTTTCTACGGCATATTTTTACAATAGTTTGCGGCCATTTTCTACTGGCCAGATTGAAATAATAGCTTGGCTGCCACGAATAGGCAGGAAGATTCAATTTTTCAATGTGAAAGCCAACATTTTGACACGAATTTAGCAGCTGCATGCAAAATGCAAAAAAATATCGATAACTGCATTCGTCACAAGTGAGAAAAATTTAAATCTGCATGGCACTTTACTCCAATTGGCTCATCAGCTTGCTTAAACTTAACGTTGATTCTGATTCCGCAGAACTGGGTTGGGTGAAAAAAAATTATTTGTTGTTAACATTAATTTTTTCATTCGGTTTTTCCAGTTACAAGTCCTTTTTAACATTTAATCGTTTTGTGTTCATTTTTTTTAGTTCTTTTTTTCGTAACAGATTTAATGTTTAGTATAGAGCTTAGAAAAAAATTTTTAGTGTGAGATAGCAAAAGAAGTATATATTTAGCAACATCAGCACGGAAAAGGGCATTCCTTTAAAAAAGGCAAGGAAGGGAAAAAAATATTTTAAGTCAAGTGATAGCGATTGATTGCATGAGTCGTTTTTTTTTTTGAATCAAGCAAGGGCAACGCCAAACCATGCTGCTAGTCTTGGATATATATTGTATCTAATGTTTTAGCAAATTAAATATTTTTTTTTGATTTAGCTCTATGTTTGGTAAATAATTTCCGACGTTGACATTATATTAACATTAAAACAGCATAATTGCATATTAAGGATTTTTGTTTGTTTTTTTCCGTATATTTTTCTTCATACTGTCTGATCTATATCCATATATTTGCTTATATATATATATATATATATATATATATATATATATAATAATATATAATACGTTTTTAAAAAAAACCTCAAATAGCTCATTTGAGATATGTGAAAACAAATTTTACCAGAGAAAAGAATTTATATCAAGGCAAAAAAAAAACCAAGTAAGTAGAAATTAAAACATAGAGTGCTCAATACGCTTGCAGATGGAATAAATAAAATAAATGATTTAGAGCCAGAATATTTATATATATATATTATATATAATTAAAAACAGATCTTCCATTTACCCTGAAGATCTGTTTTAGAGAAATTTTTAAAGTAAATTTTCCTAACTTTAAACTTTTATAATATATATATATATATATATATATATATATATATATATATGTGTGTGTGTGTGTGTGTGTGTGTGTGTGTGTGTGTGTGTGTGTGTATATATATTCAAATTGATGCATAAAAAATAAAAAACTATTAACAAACTGATATTAAAAAAAAAATTCAAAAAAAAAAAGAAAAAGTTTAAAAACATCCGTACTGCTTGAAAATAATCAATCAGCACTGCAATATCTGTCTATATTTCTGAGATGCGGTATTATGTACATTATTTACATTATTCGGACGATTGTCCTCATCTTTGGCGACATAATTATTACAACGTTTCTGCCGTTGTACGCTCCGGCCTTCTCCAGGTGGTTGGAATGTCGAACTGAATTCTTTATTTTGCTCAATGGGGTAGACTGTTCCAGTTCATTTTTTGCCATGTTTGATGGATGTCAGACAATCAGTTATCCTGGTTCTCCATACTGCCTTAATTCCTTTTGAAACCAAACCTTTTTTTATTCTGTCAGTGGATCTAATATTATATTATTTATCCACTGTCCCATGTGAATATAGAAAAATCGACCTTTCCAATTTGAAATATAACATTCTGTATTTAACAAAATCGGTAAAAGCACGTCATCGTATATGACGGTTCTGTAATACAGGTTCGATTCCTGTTTTTTAGTATATATTTTCTATGAAAATTTTTCGGACATAAAAAATTAAATGTCGTTAATACTGTTTATTATAAACAAAGCATTTATTTAATTAGAACAATTATTGAATATAGTTATATAGGAAAAAGCGCAAATTTTTTTATATTTTTTAATTACTATTTTCAGTACCTGATTTTTTTACCTAAACAATAATTTTTCAGTTTTTAATATTTTAACTCAAATTAAACAAAGTTTGAACTGCCTGCATGTAAAATATTTCAAATAAAGATTTATATTTAATATTTGTTTTGATATTTTCAAAATCGGGTATGATATACCGATGGTTAGTAATGGTGTAACTTTAATTGATGGTTAGTGTTCCAGGGTTAAGAGTTGGAAATGAGTGGCGATTGTAGGGCAAAGTCTATAGTTTCTTTGACTGTGACATAAATGAATCAGCTTTCTAGTTCTAGAGAGACTAGAATGGCGTTAGGCTTTAGTATGTCGAGGAATTCGCTAATGGAATGAATGTTGTATTTACTGGGTAAATATGGAAGTAATCATTTTATTTTTACAATAAATTGATATACTGGAGTTGCCAATTTCTGAGATGATAATCATGTAGGCAAAAGTTGGGTTTAAAGAATGTTTACGAAATTCGTATAACAACCATTTATTATATTCACCAGTAAAATTTTTGTGGATTTTCAGGGATCCGATTTCTGCGTTGTTAGCCGTGATAAGTTTGTTAAGCCGGGTATTCAGGAGGCCGATCGCGTTTTTGTTTAGTTTTTTTTTTTTTTTCAATTTATCTTTGTCGCTGTGAAAGGAGTCCATATTTTTTGCAGCAGTCTGTCCTATTGAGGATAATGAAAGTGTAAATTTTTGTCAAAAAAAATTAAAAATGGAGCGGATTTTACCAATTTTGGATCCATGTAAGCCTGCCTCGATGCTTTGTTGAGGAGAAGAATTTCAACTCTTCTAGAGGGTATCAGTTTTTTATGGCCTCGGTTTTGAAGTCAAGTTTAGAAGCTGAAGTGAGTTTTTAAAACTTTGTCGACTTGTAGTTTGAGAATGTTTTTGTATAAAATTTCAAATCCCCGCCTTTTTAATATTGTTATCGAAGGTGAGGAACGGTTAGACATACGAGTCTAGTATCTGTCTATATTTCTGAGATGAGGTATTATTTATTTATATATAAAACATTATCTTAATTTTTTATTGTCCTCATTCTAATTTTATTATTATAGGAAAGATATATTTATTACAATTTTTTTGTCAAGAATCTTTGTATCTTTACATATTTTTGCCTTTTATATACATTTTAAGGCATTTATTATTATAGATGGAATCTAATTTTACATTATTCATTATTTTTTATTGTCCTCATCTTTGTTGCCATATTTATGACAACGTTTCGGCCTTTTAGTATCTAAATATATTTTGAGATGAGGTATTATGTATATGTATTTTAATTATTCGGACTATTGTTCATTTGTTTCCATATTCTTTGTTTTTTAAAATTTCAAATCTTTCATATTTCTGAGATGATTTATTATGCACTCTATTTTACATTATTCGGACTATTGTCGGTAAATTTTTGTCGCCATATTTATTACAATGTTTCGAATTTCAGTATCTGTCTATGTTTCTGAAATGATTGGTTAAAATGTTGTTTTATTTACATTATTCGAATATTGTCCTCATATTTTGGTTCATATTTATCTAAAACATGTTAAATTTCAGTATCTTTTTATATTTATTATGAGATGAGGTAATTATGAATAATAAAGAAAATTTACATTGAAATTTTTATTGTCCTCATCTTTTGTTTTTTATATTTATGACAATTTTTCATCAAGAGTATAAATTTCTATATAAATGAGATATTGTTATTATGAACATTTATTTACATTATTTATATTATTGTTTCATTTAGTCATTTTTTTCGACATAATATGAGAATTAAATGGCAAAAAAAAAGTATACACGTATAATTTTTTGAGATGATTTATTATATTTTTATATTTAAATTATAAAAATTGTCCTAATCTTTGTCTTATAAATTTATGAAAATTTTCGGCTTTTTTAAGTATCTGTCAATACTTCAATGAGATGAAAATCAATTTTAAAATTAAACAAAATAATTCGGACTATTGTCCTAAAAAAAACACATGGCATGTAGATAAAGGCGTTAGTTAGATCCTCGTTTTAAAATCGTTTGTGAGTTCAATAACCCGGTTAAGTCGGTATTGAACTTGGAAGGAAATTAACAGGAGATAACTTGATAATTGATTATCCATTAAAATGGCACGTGAAACTAGAACAGTTTACTCCCGGTATACGAAATAAAGTTCAGTTCGACATTCCAATAAACCTGAAGAAAAAGAGCGTAATAACGGCCGAATATATGTAATAGATATGGCGACAAAGATGAGGAATTATATATAGAATAATATTTATCTGAGTCTTTATGAGAAATTTAATTTCTTTCTTTCTTAAAGTTTAATTTTTGTGATATTAATTGGTTATTTGAGCAATTTAAAAAATAAAAAAAATCTTTAAAAGACTGAAAAAAAAATGTATTTTATATTTTTAAAAAATGAAAGTTAAAGTTCGTAGGTTGCGGTGATTTTTTATAAACTGTTTGTTTGAAAATTTATATAATTTTTATAAATTTCCTCGTTTTTTGAATATTGTAATCGAATATTATAAACGGATGGAAATTTATAATATTTGAATAATATAAAAATTTAAATATTGAGTTCATATGTTCATTAATATTAATGAAAATCAAACGATAATTAAGAATTTTTGAAGATATAATTTTTTTTAAAAATATATCTTGTCTCGAAGAAGTTGGTTGAGTTTTATTAATATTTTCCAATCAGTGAAAATTTTAAAGTTCGTTTTGAGGTAAATTTTCATTCATATTTATAGTTAAATGTAGTTAAAAGAATAACTTATAAAATTTGAAAATATTATTTTGAAAATTTAATCGAAGGTTGAAAGGGATGGAAATTCGGGTTAGGGTAAAAGAATTTTTTGTTCCTCATTGAGTTCATTTTTGTTGATAAAAATGAAGAGTTATCCGAGGAATTTGATATATAAAATATATTTAAAAAAAGAATGTCAGATGATTAATAAAAAAAATGAATTTCGTCTCTTTTAAAAACATAATTATTTTTTTTTAATGGCGAAATTTAAAATATTTTTTTTTTGTCGTTTCAGAGTTTTTTAATGAATTGTTCATTATAAATGAAGCAAATCATTTGTCTTTTTAATATTATCAATAATTGGAATTTACGTATGTTGAGAAATGTTTGGTTTGAAGAAATTAAAAAATGTTCTTTTAATTAGGTTTCAAGGATGTTTATTTATATTACACAAAATATATAGGAATTTGAAAATATATTTAACCTATATACAGGGGTTGGACAAAATAATTGGAACTATTTTCAAAGACCTATTATATTAAGAACTTTAACTAAAACTTCGTAATTGCAGGTTATATCTATTGTAAATACGTTTATTTATCTAATTTACTGTCTTTGTCTTATTTATTTTTAGAATTTAGTAAAATTTAAGCTAAAAAAAGTTCGAAAAAGAGCAAATTGTTGGAGCTCGCATGGCAGGAGCCTCGATCACGAAGGTTGCTGAACTGTTTGGATTTTCAAGAACTACCAAATCAAGAACACTGATGCAATTCGAGAAACAGGGCAATTCGGGCCGGACTTGCAAACTTACTGACAGGGACTGACGTGCATTGAAACGCAATGTGGCAAAAAAAAATCATCGACAAATGCGGCAGCCAAAGTGACTGCTGAGTTGAATAACCATCTGAATAGTTCAGTTTCTACTAAAACTGTTCACCGTGAGCTCCATAAGGCTGCATATCATGGAAGAGCCGCTGTGAGGAAACCTCTTCTCTCTCCTCGCAACAACATTCAAAAGAGGTTGAAGTGGTGCAGAGATCACAATGCCTGGTCTGCAGACCAATGGAAGCAAGTCATATTCTCAAACAAGTCCAGTTTTTTCTTTTCCCAACTTCAGGGCGATTTTTGTGTGGAGGCAGCCCAAAGAAGCTTACAACCCTGACTGCCTTCTTCCAACAGTGAAGCATGGAGATGGATCAGTGATAGTTTGGGCCGCCATATCATGGAAATGTCTCAGTCCAATAGTTGCCCTGCATGGTAGAATCAACAGCAAAGATTACCTGAACATTTTGGGAGATCATGTTCATCCAATGGCCAAGACTTTATTCCCTGATGGTGACTGCATCTTCCAAGACGATAATGCTCCAATACATACCGCTCGAGGGTTAAGAATTGGTATGAAGAGCATGAAAGTGAGCTAGAACACATGGAGTGGCCTCCCCAATCTCAAGATATCAATATTATTTGAACATTTGTGGTGCATTTTGGAGCAACAAGTTAGGATCCGCTATCCTCCACCGTCGTGTTGTAAAAAGAGCTGGAGAAGGTTTTAATAGAAGAATGACTGAAAATTCCTCTGGATGAAGTCAGGAAGCTGTATGATTCCATTCCTAGATGTGTTAAAGCAGTCTGTGAGGCTAAAGGAGGACCAACTCCATATTAAATAAATTTTCTTTGAATTTAACAAGTGTTCCAATTATTTTGTCCAACCTCTGTATATAAATTAATTAAAAAATTTTCTAAATTATATTTTTTTTACAAAGAGCATACCTTAAAATAAAAAAAAGAATATAAAAACTTGAAAAAAATTTTTTTTATAGTTTTAAAATGTTTATGTTGATTATTTGAGAGAAAATCCAAAATTTTTTGGAATCAGTGTTTTTTTTTGATCTCTTTTAAAGCATCTTTTAAATTTTTTTGAGATAGGTATTAAATACATTATTTGGGCTTTGTCCTCATCTTTGTCGCCATTATTTATTACAAAGTTTTCGGCCGTTCATCTCCGGTCCATTTCTTCAGGTGGTTGGAATGTCGAACTAAACCCTTTATTTCGCTCACTGGGGTAGATCTGTTCTAGTTCCACATTTTTTAATGGAAATTATCAGTTATTTCCTGTTAATTCATCTCTGAAAGTTCTCCACTGCCTAAAACCAGGTATTGAACTCACATATCTTTGGGTCCTGTCACTGGATCTAACCAACGCCTTTATCCACTGTGCCATGTGTCCTTGAGGAGATCTGTGTATGAATTTCTGTAAAATTATATAAACCTAATGTCTTCAGTAACCATTTTTTTACCAGTGCTCACATTGCAATTTTTGCTGTTATCATTGCATGTTTTACCAGAGCCCAATTTTGCAATTTTTATTGTTGTTATCGCTTTTCTCTGACACTCCTTATTACTGGTTCCCATATTGTATTCATTGCTATGCTTGGTCGGCTCAGGAGATTTTTGTGGCCTAGCATATGTGCTGATTCCTTAAGTTTACGAATTTTCCAATGGTGTTCTTTGTCTATGATCTCAACTTGATCCCACAGAGGGCGGTGATCTCCTTCTCTCTCCATATGTGGTCAGCCACGCCTGATTTTTTTCCACTTCCCCTTGTGTTACAGCTTTTGTGTTCTTGAAGCCTTACCTTAAGGGGCGGGCCTGTCTCCTTTATATTTCTTTCCGCAGCTGCACGGGATAGCGTACACACAGTCTTTAGTCATGTTCTCCTATATGGGGGGGTCTTACTCAGGAGAGATATCTGCGAAGTGTTCGTCAAGCTTTTGAAGGTTGTCCTGATGTTATATGGATGCAGATCCTTTGTATTTTCTCTGATAACCCCTTCACATAAGGCAGGCAGACTGTTTTGTTTTCTGAGTGTTGTTGTCCTCCTCTTGTACCCGCCTATCCCAGTTTTTTTGGGGCTGCTGCCATGTACCCAGGGTAGTTGTTACGTTTTAGGGTACTACTTATACTGACCAATTCTTTATCTAATGTCTCTGGGTCGCCACTTATGAGTTTTTTGCTCGGTGTTGTAAGCAGCGAACGATCCATTTCTTTATTTTATATGGATGGTGGGGTTGGGAATTGAGGTACTGTCTGGTGAATGTTTCAGTATTTACGGATGTTTTGAACCCATGCTCTGTTTTGAGATATTAGAACATCCAGGAAATTTTAGTGTTTTTATCTCTTTCTCCATTTGAACTGTATTGAAGGTCTGATTGAGTTCACATGGTCCATAGAACCTGAACATCAGAAAATGGTATGGAATAGTGGCGTTCAAAATTTAGATTTTTGAATATCTTTATTTTCATTTGGGGAAAAGAGATTCAATGGGGTGGAAACTTGCAAAATGTTTTGTTGAAAAGACCATTTTTAGAAATGATGAAAATGTTACTCATTTAAAAAAATTCTTGTTAAAAATCAAATAATTTTAATCCACAGGACAAAACTTTTCAGGATTTATAAAAAAAAAGATTAAATATTTTAGTTTTGAAATTTTTTTTTTTTTAAAAAATGAATCAAATTTTTTTTAGACGGTTTAGAAATTTCAGAAAATCTAGTATTAAACAATAATTTTGAGCAAATAATTGGAATTTTTAAAAGATCATTATGTTTTTGGGAAACCCTGTAATAAAATTTTTTTAAAACTTTATTTAAAGAAAAATGACCTGAAAATGAAATTTAATTAATGATGATTTTAAACAAATATTACTTTGACTATTTGATTTGAAATATGCAGAAATCAATTTTTAACACTGTTGGTAGCTGTTTAAATAAAAATGAAAGGTTGGGAATAAAGAATCGACAAGTTTAATTTCTATCTTTTTTTTTTACAGTGGACATATACATAAGGTTTTTTGAATTTAAATTTTGTAAAAATTTACTATAGTTAAAGCTTGATTTTTCTTTTAAGGTTACGTACACAACATAAAAAAATTAGCATTCTGAGAAAAATTTTGTTCTAGATGAATTTTAACTAAAATAACTTACCAAAAAAAAAAAAATATTAAAAACTTTTTTTACTTTTTAACAATATTTTTCCTAAACAATCTATGACATTTATTTTTTTAAATGACATTTTGAAATTGAGTTTTTTATATTTTAATATCATTTAAATAAAAGAACGTCTTTTGAAGAAGAAAAATCCTCAAAATTTCGATTTCAGTTTTTCTTCAACAAAATCTGAAAATTTAACTTAAAATAATTTAGTTAAATTTAATGAAAAAAAAAGAATGATAGATAATAGATAATTGATAAAATAGATAGATAGATAGAAGAGAGAATAAGAGAGAAGAGATGAAAGAAAAAGAAATATAATTGATCTAATCAATTAAAATTAAAAAATTATTTATGAAAAAAAACAAAACTATATAATAAATTTGATATTGTTATGGTCCGGTTCCTTGTAATACGGTGATAGTCCAAGGTAGAACCAAAAAAAGAAGAACTCGAACACGGATATGGAATAACACAGATATATTACAAACAGGAATATATACAGAGAAGTAAAAAAGTGTTAGTACGAACAATCAGGTTTAGTAGTAATTGTCTGAAACGACTCTGTTTCGGACTGCCTCTGACTCGACTGACTTTCTGCTCTGACTGACTGACTGACTGACTGACTGATTGACAGAAATTAAAAACTTCACTCCAGACTCCAGACTGAAAATATTGCTTTTTGAAGGCTAGATTAATTTATTACGTATGGAATAGTCCATTATGTTATTATGGGTAAATTAATATAACAGAAATTAAATTTATCAGAAATTCAAGATAAAATGAAAAGGAAACTTAAACCAAAAATGGAAAAAAAAAGAAATAAAAAGATAGATTATAAATAGATGAATAAAAAGATAGATTATAGATAAATAGATAGATAAGAAAATAAAAAGATTTAAAATCAAATCGAAATTTTAATTGAATAAATAATAAAAGATAAAAAAAAGAGATGATAGATAAACAAAGATATTGAATTTATATAAATATAATATAAAGATAGAAAGATTTAAAATTATGATAGATGAAAAATAAAAAAATTTATTATAATAAAATAAAAAGTCAAAAAAAAATATGAAAAGATAAATAGATAAGAATAGATAGATATTTTTTTAAAGTTTAAAAATAATGTTATTTAATAGAAATTTGGAAAGATAAAATTCATAGAAAATAGATACAGAGATAGATAGAAAGAAAAATCAATAAATAAAAAATAGATTTTGACTTAATTTTAAATGAAAGATTTAGATATGTGAAAAATTTCTTTGAAAGCAAAAATGAACAAGAATGCTTCATTATTGAATTCCTAAAAAAAAAATGGAAATCTTTGTTTTTTGGAAAAATTAAAAGCTGCAAAAAGAATAAAAATTTTATTTTTTAAAAAATAAATAAATGAAAATATTAAAAAAAATTCCATTTGGAAAAAAAAAAAAAAATTTGAAAGTAAAGGAATTTTTTTGAAGGAAAATCGATTTTTTTTTTACCAAAAAAATATGCCCAAATAAATGAAAATTAAAAGATTTTTGTTAAAAAAAAAAAAAAAATAAATTGTTTGCAAATTTAATGAATATTTTTTTCGTTATTGTTTCTTTTCGGCATTTAATCCAGTGATAATTTATAAAACAATTGGGGGTTATTTTTCATTATATTTTTGAAATCTGCATTGTTTTATTTAATTGACTTAAAAATATATTGCTATATTTTTTTATATAATAATGAATATATATACAATATATTAGAAATTTATTAAAAAAATAAATATAATTACATTTTTTAAAGATTATTGAATTTAAAATTTCCCTTTTAAAAATTTTTAAAATGATTTTAGAAACTGAATAAAGAAACAAATAAAAAAAAGTTTAAAAAATATAATTATATCGATTTTTTTGAATTTCCAAAACATCAAAAAAATTTTACAAAATTTAAAATTTTAAAAAAAATTCTAGTCATAGGATTTTATTTTGATTAAGCAATTAAGTAAAAATAATGTGCTCTTCAAAATAAAAAAATTTTATTACTGATAATATTCAACTTCAATTGGTGAATCAAAAATAAAAAAACAGAAAAGATTTTAAAATGAAATGAAAAAAAGAAAATTTTTAAAAAATGTTATTATTAATAATATATAAAAATTGTTATATGATCGGAAAATTTATATGAGAAAATACAGTATGTGGATATTCAATATTTTTCTTGGGAATAAATATTAATGTATAGATAATATATATTGTTTGACATCCTGGGATTATAATAAAAAATCAAAATGCAAAAAGAAATTTTAAATAACAAAATAAGGAGAAATGAAATAAAATGAAATATATAAATAAAATTGTGATTATTTAGATAGAAAATATGATTTTTAAATGGATTGAATCACAAAATTTCCTTTTTTCTGAAATATGAAAAAGAAATATATATATATATTATTTATTTTTAAATTTTTTTTTAAAAATTTTTCATGTAAATTTTTTTAAACAACCAAAAATAAGAATAAAAATTCGTATTAAAATTCAACTATTTTTTATAAAAACAAACATAAAATAATTTTTATTGAAAATAATAAAATGATAAAAAAAACGTAATAAATTTTGTTGTTTCTTCGCAAAATAAAAATTTTAATTCATAGAAAAAGCAAAGAAAAAAAGTAAATGCTTTTAAAAATTGAAAATTTTTTGTACAAAGTTTTTTAGAAATAAGAGAAATTAGCAGAAATTTTTTGCAGGATTTGAATGAATTTTTTAATTGATAGCGATGGAAAACGAAAAATTCGTTTCCCTGAAAATGAAAAAAAAATGAAGGAAAAAATCAAAAATATCATTTTTAGATATTTTTTTCTAACATTTTTTTTTTTTCAAATTGAAGAATGAAAAAAATGAAGATTCCAAAATAAAAAATATTTTTTGTTAAATGAAGAAAGAAAGAAATGTCACAAGAAAATAAAATCGTAGATTGGTTTGGAAATAAAAAATGCAAAAAGAGAAATTTGTTACAAAGACAAAGGACTGTTCATTTTATGATTTGAAGTTCTTTAAATTTCTTTTACCACTGGGGTAGAAAAATAATGAAACGAAAAAAACGCAAAATACTGAAGAATGTAAATCTAAAAATGAAATCGAGAATTCATCGCCTTTTTTTAAATTAAACATGTTTTAAAGAAAAATAAAATAAAGAAAAAGAAAATTTTAAAAAAGGAAAATGATAGGAAAAGTTCTGATGTTTCAAAAATATAAATTAAAAAAAATTGTGTCTTACCATCATATTTTTGAAAGTTATCGAACCAATCATTAAATAAATTTTCTGACGTTTAAATTAAAAAAATTAGAAGTCTTTGAAAAAATTTAAATGAAAAAATTCAATTTGACTTCTCAAGACATAAAAGAAAGAAAAGAACTTATTTTGGCTGAAGAGATAAACAAAAGGAAATCATAAAATTTAAAGAAAAACAACCCCAATGATTTTTTAAGAAAAAATATGGAAAATATCTAAAATAAAAGTTGAATGCTTTCAAATAGAAAAAATTTTATTAAAGACTTCTAAATTTAGAAAAACAATTTTCTAAGAAAGAAAAATGAAACAAAAAAGATAGAAAATATTTTATAGGTATGGAATGGAAAGAAAATTGAAAGAAATAATATGAATAAATGAATACATACCTGAATTAAGAAGAGATGTGAAAAAAATTGAAATGTTTAAATGGAATTTAGAATTAAAAAGAAAAAAAAATTATTAAAGAAATATAGAAAGAATTCAAATACCAATTTTCACAAGAAAGAATTTTCAACCACACAAGTTATAGGATTCTGAAAAAAATCGTTTATTATTTTTCAAAAATTTTTTATTTATTTTGAGAAAATAATTAATGAAATAGAACTAATTAACGGATTTTTCATCTCATCATCAATTTTTTTCAATTTTGAAAAAATTTGTCACCCAATAAACAAATTGGTTTTTTTTCTTCACCTATTTTGATTTAAATGTCTTTCCCAATTTAATATCCATTTTGGAATAGGTGACTAAAACCCACTTTCCAAAATTCATTCGTTTGTTTGATGGAAACGTTTTTATTTTAAAATAAAATATTTCATTTATTAAAAGAATTTGCCAACTGCTTTAAAAAATTAAAAAATTGAAATAATCCTTCCCATGATGTTAAACAATTATTAAATTATTTAAAATTGGACGTTAAAAGAACTTTAGCTTTATAAATTATTTCAATTTTCAGAAATCATTTGATACCAGCCAAAAATATTCAAAATTTTGATAATTTGTTAGAATGAAAAATTTATTTAATAAGATATTTTCAACAAAAATAAATGTTAAAGGATTCGAATTATTACAAAAATAAGATAGGATTCATTTATTTGGATGTCATCAACCTGTTATTTTTTTAGTTACATTAGCATATGTGTTGATTCCTAAAATTCCAATTGTAGACAAGGAACATGAATTTATGTTTGTACGCTATCCAAACAATTTCTTTGCGGAAAAAATCATCACAGAAAAAAATAATAAAAATGTCTATTAAAATAAATTTCAAAACACCAGAAAAATGTAGCAGAAGGAAGTAGAAAAATCAGGCATTGATTAAGAAAAACAACCATAGAAGAGAAGGGCCTTCAGAAACCAGAACCGGTGGATGATCTATTTTCATCTTTGAAACAAAAAAATGTTAACTTAAATACGTTTACGCTACGTCCAGGAAGAATGGTCCCAAAATGATACAAATTTTTCAAACGTTGTGATTTAAAAAAGAAAAGATTTGTAAAATAGTCCGACTATTTGAAATCTTAACGTAACATAATTCTTTTATATCTACAAAATATAGAGAAGACAATAATTAACCAGAAAAATAAAAAATATATACGTAAAAGTTTTTTTTGATACCCATATGGACAATTGGTTTTATTGTTTGGTATAATATTTTTAATGAACTTGTTTTTTAATTAATAACTCTGGCGATTATTTTTTGAAAGCTGAGATAAATCGGAAGAATTAATGAAAATTTTCTTTTTGAAGAAAATAGATCCCTGAAATATTACCAGCATTAGTACAAATTGATTTTTCTTCTGGAAATGTCAAACTTTGTATTTGGAAACGTTATAAGTACATGAACAAGTTACAAGTAAATTTAATATATATAATGATATGATTTTATAAAGTGGAAACCAGAAATATAAGCAGAAAAAAATGAACCAGAGAAGAAGTTTCTTAAATGAAAATTTGGTCTATTTTAGTTGACAATTAAGCACAGGCTCAAATTTTTAACCAAAAGAAAATCTACAACATATCCGGGGTTTCTTATATCCGTTACACTATATATATATATATATATATATATATATATATATATATGAATATTTATTTAAATTATTTTAAAAATTCTGAGCAGGGAATTAGATCGTCAAAGCAGAAGCTAAAAAACAAAGAATTCATTTATAGAAATTAAACTTAAAATACGTTCTACTTTACCCTCACTGGATGCTGACAGTGTTTTTGCCAACAAAATGAAGAAAAGACTGAAGTAAGAGAAACAAAGTGGAAAAAAGAAATGAGCAAAGATCGTAATATCTGTCCTCCCATGGGAAAGGTACAGTGACAATGCCTGAGCAAAAGAAAGGAAGAGAAGAAAGAAATGAACGAGGCGAGGAAAGAAATGAGCAAAGAAAGAGAGGAAGAGAAATCCAAAGAAACAGAAAGGTCTGCAGTGAAAAGAAACCCAAAGAAAGGGAGGAAGAGAATTAAAAGAAGGGAAAGGTGTAAGAGGAAAGAAAATGAGCAAAGAAAAAAGAGAGGAAGAGAATGTTCAAAAGAAATGATAAAAAAAATCAATAAAATATTAGATTTTGAAAGAATTTAAATTTTAAGAATTACTTTTGTTAAATAAGCTGGTTCACTTAACCAGAAAATACAAAGAAAGAACCAACTGTTGCAGCAAGTGAAAGAAAAAGGAAAGAAAGGATAGAGCTTTTGAACAGCAACAACAACAACAACAACAAAACAACAACAACAAAAGAGAGGAAGGAATATCAAAGAAATCCAGAACGTTCCTAAAAAAACCGATTAACAGAGGGATGGTTGCGAGAATCTGGATTAAAAAGGCTGAAAAGGGCGGTTTTAAGACTGAGCGCAAGAAAGAGTTTTTCATTAGAAAACCAGGCAAATATCATACACAATAGTGTTGGATCCAATAATGCAGGTTCTGAAACATCCAGAAACCATAGACCATCCAAAAGAAAGGATATTCTGTACTTGACCAAAATGAATATAAAAATCGTCATAAGAACCCAACAATACACTGTGAAGATGCAAACACTTTGAAAAAAATGAAATAAACATTGACAGGGTATTAAAGAGCATCGGTTACAGAAAGTAAAAGACATCACAATTCTATAGAATTGACCATCCAGAACCGGCTGAAGGGTCTCATTCTCCCACAAACTTTAATAAAAGAGACCCCCACCCACCTAGATATCGAATTCAAAGTTTCCCAAAATGAAGAAACCCTCAAAAGAAAAATGGTGTGAAAAAGAGAAAGCGCTTTTTTTAAAAGAACCAAAATGATGGAAAAGAAATGAAACAGAGAAAGAAATTTGAAATATGAAAGAAATGAGAGGGTTAGTATTACTATTAGAAAAAATAAAAAAACAGAGATCCAAATGAAAGATGATGAAGGAATGAAAAAAAGGATTCACCACAATGATTTTACGAATGAAATATGAAAGAAATGAGGATTCACTCATACATTCTCCTTACAAATGATATATGAAAGAAAATGAGGATTACTAATACATTCTCCTTAGAAATGAAATAAGAAAGAAATGAGGATTCCCTCATAGATTCTCCTTACGAATGAAATATGAAAAGAAATGAGGATTCACTCATACATTCTCCTTACGAATGAAATATGAAAGAAATGAGGATAAATCAAAATTCTCCTTAAAAATGAAATAAAAAAAAGAAAAAAAAATTTCTCCTTACGAATGAAATATGAAAGAAAAGGATTCATTTTACATTCTCCTTACAAAATGAAATATGAAAGAAATGAGGATTCACTCCATACATTCTCCTTACGAATGAAATATGAAAGAAATGAGGATTACTCCATGAAAGAAATAACATTCTCCTTTACGAATGAAATATGAAAGAAAATGAGGATTCACTCATACATTCTCCTTACAAATGAAATATGAAAGAAAAATGATTCAGGAAAATGAAATATGAAAGAATGAGGATTCACTCATACATTCTCCTTACGAATGAAATATGAAAGAAATGAGGATTCACTCATAATTCTCGTCATATATGCCTGAAAGAAAATGCAAATGAAATGAAAAAGAAATGAGGATTCACTCATACATTCTCAAACGAATGAAATATGAAAGAAATGAGGATTCATTCATACATTTTCCTTACGAATGAAATATGAAAGAAATGAGGATTCACTCATACATTCTCCTTACAAATGAAATATGAAAGAAATGAGGATATACTCATATATTCTCCTTACGAATGAAATATGAAAGAAATGAGGATTCACTCATACATTCTCCTTACAAATGAAATATGAAAGAAATGAGGATTCAATACATTCTCCTTAAAAATGAAATATGAAAGAAATGAGGATTCACTCATACATTCTCCTTTAAAATGAAATATGAAAGAAATGAGGATTCATTCATACATTCTCCTTACAAAATGAAATATGAAAAAATGAGGATTCACTAATACATTCTCCTTAGAGAATGAAATATGAAAGAAATGAGGATTCACTCATACATTCTCCTTACGAATGAAATAAGAAAGAAATGAGGATTCACTCATACATTCTCCTTACAAATGAAATATGAAAGAAATGAGGATTCACCATACAGAGAAATGAAAGATGAAAGAAATGAGGATTCACTCACGATTACATTCTCCTTACGAATGAAATATGAAAGAAATGAGGATTCACTCATACATTCTCCTTACGAATGAAATATGAAAGAAATGAGGATTCACTCATACATTCTCCTTACGAATGAAATATGAAAGAAATGAGGATTCACTCATACATTCTCCTTACGAATGAAAATGAAATATGAAAAAAATGATGGAAATTCACTCATACATTCTCCTTACAAATGAAATATGAAAAAATGAGGATTCACTATACATTCTCCTTACAAATGAAATATGAAAAAATGAGGAAAAATTCATTCATACATTCTCCTTACAAATGAAATATGAAAGAAATGAGGATTCACTCATACATTCTCCTTATGAAAGAAAAATATGAAAAGAAATAAAGGATTCAGAAATACATTCTCCTTACAAATGAAATATGAAAGAAATGAGGATTCACTCATACATTCTCCTTACAAATGAAATATGAAAGAAATGAGGATTCACTCATACATTCTCCTTACGAATGAAAAATATGAAAGAAATGAGGATTAATACATTCTCCTTACAAATGAAAATGAAAGAAATGAGGATTCACTCATACATTCTCCTTACGAATGAAATATGAAAGAAATGAGGATTCACTCATAAAGAAAAAATGAATGATGAAAGAAATGAAAATACAATGATGAAAAGAAATGAAATTCATTCATACATTCTCCTTATGAAAATGAAATATGAAAAAAAAAGGATTCATTCATACATTCTCCTTACAAATGAAATATGAAAAAATGAGGATTCATTCATACATTCTCCTTACGAATGAAATATGAAAGAAATGAGGATTCACTCATACATTCTCCTTAAAATGAAATATGAAAGAAATGAGGATACGTTCATAAATTCTCCTTACGAATGAAATATGAAAGAAATGACGATTCACTCATACATTCTCCTTACGAATGAAATATGAAAGAAATGAGGTTTCACTCATACATTCTCCTTACGAATGAAATATGAAAGAAATGAGGATATGTTCATACATTCTCCTTACGAATGAAATATGAAAGAAATGAGGATTCACTCATACATTGTCCTTACAAATGAAATATGAAAGAAATGAGGATTCGTTCATAATTCTCCTTACGAATGAAATATGAAAGAAATGAGGATTCACTCATACATTCTCCCGAATTATGAAAAAAAATATGAAAGAAATGAGGATTCACTCATACATTCTCCTTACGAATGAAAATATGAAAGAAAATGAGGATTCACTCATACATTCTCCTTACAAATGAAATATGAAAGAAATGAGGATACACTCATACATTCTCCTTACGAATGAAATATGAAAGAAATAAGGATTCACTCATACATTCTCCTTACGAATGAAATATGAAAGAAATGAGGATTCACATACATTCTCCTTACGAATGAAATATGAAAAGAAATGAGGATTCACTCATACATTCTCCTTACAAATGAAATATGAAAGAAATGAGGATTCACTCATACATTCTCCTTACAAATGAAATATGAAAGAAATGAGGATTCACTCATACAAAATGAAATATGAAGAAAAATGAGGATTCACTCATACATTCTCCTTACGAATGAATATGAAAGAAATGAGGATTCACTCATACATTCTCCTTACAAATGAAATATGAAAAAATGAAATGAATCAAAAAATGAAATTGAAAGAAATGAGGATTACTCATACAATCCTTAAATGAATGAAATGAAAGAAATGAGGATTCACTCATACATTCTCCTTACAAATGAAATATGAAAGAAATGAGGATTCACTCATACATTCTCCTTACGAATGAAATATGAAAAAATGAGGAATCATTCATACATTCTCCTTACAAATGAAATATGAAAGAAATGAGGATTCACTCATACATTCTCCTTACGAATGAAATATGAAAGAAATGAGATTTCATACATTCTCTTACAAATGAAATATGAAAGAAAAATGAAATATGAAAGAAAATGAAAGAAATGAGGATTCACTCATACATTCTCCTTACGAATGAAATATGAAAGAAATGAGGAAAATACATTCTCCTTACGAATGAAATATGAAAGAAAAATGAGGATTCGTTCATACATTCTCCTTACGAATGAAATATGAAAAAAAATGAGGATTCACTCATACATTCTCCTTACAAATGAAATATGAAAGAAATGAGGATTCACTCATACATTCTCCTTACGAATGAAATATGAAAGAAATGAGGATTCACTCATACATTCTCCTTACGAATGAAATATGAAAGAAATGAGGATTCAAACATTCTCGAATGAAATATTACAAATGAAATATGAAAGAAATGAGGATTCAAAATACATTCTCCTTACGAATGAAATAAAGAAAAAGAAATGAGGATGAGGATTCACTCATACATTCTCCTTACAAATGAAATATGAAAGAAATGAGGGATTACATTCTAATACATTCTGAAATATGAAAGAAATGAAATATTACAAAATGAAATGAAGAAATGACAAATTCTCATACATTCTCCTTACAAATGAAATATGAAAGAAATGAGGATTCACTCATACATTCTCCTTACATTGAAATTGAAAGAAAATGAAATACGAATGAAAAGAAAAATGAGGATTCACTCATACATTCTTACGAATGAAATATAAAAATGAAAAAAATGAAAATGAAAGAAATGAGGATTCACTCATACATTCTCCTTACAAAATGAAAAAAAGAAAAATTATCATACATTCTCCTTACAAATGAAATATGAAAGAAATGTTAAATTACAAATGAAATATGAAAAAAAATGAGGATTCATTCTACATTCTCCTTACAAATGAAATATGAAAGAAATGAGGATTCACTCATACATTCTCCTTACAAATGAAATAAAAAAGAAATGAGGATTCACTCATACATTCTCCTTACGAATGAAATATGAAAGAAATGAGGATTCACTCATACATTCTCCTTACAAATGAAATATGAAAGAAATGAGGATTCACTCATACATTCTCCTTATAAATGAAAATGAAAAATATGAAAGAAATGAAGAAATGAGGATTCACTCATACATTGTCCTTACAAATGATATATGAAAGAAATGAGGATTCAGTCATACATTCTCCTTACGAATGAAATATGAAAGAAATGAGGATTCACTCATACATTCTCCTTACGAATGAAATATGAAAGAAATGAGGATTCACTCATACATTCTCCTTACGAATGAAATATGAAAAAATGAGGATTCACTCATACATTCTCCTTACAAATGAAATATGAAAAAAAATGAAGGAATTCATTCATACATTCTCCTTACGAATGAAATATGAAAGAAATGAGGATTCACTCATACATTCTCCTTACAAATGAAATATGAAAGAAATGAGGATTAGGTTCATACATTCTCCTTAAAATGAAACATCCTTACAAATGAAAAAGAAATGAGGAATGATTCTCCTTACAAATGAAATATGAAAGAAATCTCCTTACATTCTCCTTACAAAATGAAATATGAAAAAATGAGGATTCACTCATACATTCTCCTTACGAATGAAATATGAAAGAAATGAGGATTCACTCCATACATTCTCCTTACAAATGAAATATGAAAGAAATGAGGATTCACTCATACATTCTCCTTACGAACAAATGAGGATTCCTTACGAATGAAACGAATGAAAATGAAAGAAATGAGGATTCACTCATACATTCTCCTTACAAATGAAATATGAAAGAAATGAGGATTCATTCATACATTCTCCTTACAAATGAAATATGAAAGAAATGAGGATTCATTCATACATTCTCCTTACAAATGAAATATGAAAAAAAAATTGAGGATAATTCTCCATACAAATGAAATATGAAAAAATGAAATATGAAACAAATGAAAATGAAAGGATTCACTCATACATTCTCTTACAAATGAAATATGAATGAAATATGAAAGATTCTCCTTACAAATGAAATATGAAAGAAATGAGGATTCTCTTACAAATACGAATGAAATATGAAAGAAAAAAAACATTCTCCTTATAAATGAAATATGAAAAAATGAGGATTCACTCATACATTCTCCTTACGAATGAAATATGAAAGAAATGAGGATTGGAAATGAGGTTCATACATTCTCCTTACAAATGAAAAAGAAAAAAAAAAAATGTGAAAAGGATTCACTCATACATTCTCCTTACAAATGAAATATGAAAGAAATGAGGATTCACTCATACATTCTCCTTACGAATGAAATATGAAAGAAATGAGGATTCACTCCATACATTCTCCTTACGAATGAAATATGAAAAAATGAAATACATTCTCCTTACAAATGAAATATGAAAGAAATGAGGATTCACTCATACATTCTCCAAATATGAATGAAAAATATGAAAGAAATGAGGATTCACTCATACATTCTCCTTACAAATGAAATATGAAAGAAAAATATTTCAAAAATACTAATGAAATATGAAAGAAATGAGGACATACATTCTCCTTACAAATGAAATATGAAAGAAAATGAGGATTCACTCATACATTCTCCTTACAAATGAAATATAAAAAGAAATGAGGATTCATACATTCTCCTTACGAATGAAATATGAAAGAAATGAGGATTCACTCATACATTCTCCTTACGAATAAAAATGAAAAAATATGAAAAATGAAAGAAATGAGGATTCACTCATACATTCTCCTTACAAATGAAATATATGAAAGAAATGAGGATTCACTCATACATTCTCCTTACAAATGAAATATGAAAGAAATGAGGATAGGTTCATACATTCTCCTTACAAATGAAATATGAAAAAAAATGAGGATTCATTCATACATTCTCCTTACAAATGAAATATGAAAGAAATGAGGATTCACTCATACATTCTCCTTACGAATGAAATATGAAAGAAATGAGGATTCACTCATACATTCTCCTTACAAATGAAATATGAAAGAAATGAGGATTCACTCATACATTCTCCTTACGAATGAAATATGAAAGAAATGAGGATTCACTCATACATTCTCCTTACGAATGAAATATGAAAGAAATGAGGATTCACTCATACAAATGAAAATGAAAGAAATGAGGATTCGTTCATAAATTCTCCTTAAGAATGAAATATGAAAGAAATGAGGATTCTACATTCAAATGACGAATGAAATATGAAAAAAATGAGGATTCAGGTCATACATTCTCCTTAAAAATGAAATATGAAAGAAATGAGGATTCACTCATACATTCTCCTTACAAATGAAATATGAAAGAAATGAGGATTCACTCATACATTCTCCTTACAAATGAAATATGAAAGAAAATGAGGATTCACTCATACATTCTCCTTACAAATGAAATATGAAAGAAATGAGGATTCACTCATACATTCTCCTTACGAATGAAAATGAAAAATGAAAGAAATGAGGATTCACTCATACATTCTCGAATGAAATTGAACGAAATGAAATATTAAATGAAAATGAAAGAAATGAGGATTCACTCATACATTCTCCTTACAAATGAAATATGAAAGAAATGAGGATTCTCATACATTCTCCTTACAAATGAAATATGAAAGAAATGAATTCACTCATACATTCTCCTTATGAATGAAATAAAGAAATGAGGATTCACTCATACATTCTCCTTACGAATGAAATATGAAAGAAATGAGGATTCACTCATACATTCTCCTTACAAATGAAATATGAAAGAAATGAGGATTCATTCATACATTCTCCTTACAAATGAAATATGAAAGAAATGAGGATTCACTCATACATTCTCCTTACATGAATGAAATATGAAAGAAATGAGGATTCATTCTCATACATTCTCCTTACGAATGAAATATGAAAGAAATGAGGATTCACTCATACATTCTCCTTACGAATGAAATATGAAAGAAATGAGGATTCATTACATTCTCCTTACGAATGAAATATGAAAGAAATGAGGATTCTTACTCATACATTCTCCTTACGAATGAAATATGAAAGAAATGAGGATTGAAAGAAATTCATACATTCTCCTTACGAATGAAATATGAAAGAAATGAGGATTCACTCATACATTCTCCTTACAAATGAAATATGAAAGAAATGAGGATTCACTCATACATTCTCCTTACGAATGAAATATGAAAGAAATGAGGATTCATTCATACATTCTCCTTACAAATGAAATATGAAAGAAATGAGGATTCACTACATTCTCCATAGAAATGAAATATGAAAGAAATGAGGAAACAAATGAAAAATGAAAGAAATGATTCACTCATACATTCTCCTTACAAATGAAATATGAAAGAAATGAGGATTCACTCATACATTCTCCTTACAAATGAAATATGAAAGAAATGAGGATTCACTCATACATTCTCCTTACAAATGAAATATGAAAGAAATGAGGATTCACTCATACATTCTCCTTACGAATGAAATATGAAAGAAATGAGGATTCACTCATACATTCTCCTTACAAATGAAAATGAAAAAAATGAGGATTCAAAGAAATGATGGAAATGAGACTCATACATTCTCCTTACAAATGAAATATGAAATAAATGAGGATTCACTCATACATTCTCCTTACGAATGAAATATGAAAGAAATGAGGATTCACTCATACATTCTCCTTACAAATGAAATATGAAAAAATGAGGATTCATTCATACATTTACCTTACGAATGAAATATGAAAGAAATGAGGATTCACTGATACATTCTCCTTAAAAATGAAATATGAAAGAAATGAGGATTCGTTCATACATTCTCCTTACAAATGATATATGAAAGTAATGAGGATTCACTCATACATTCTCATTACGAATGAAATATGAATGAATGAGGATTCTCCTTATTCTCCTTACGAATGAAATGAAAATTACGAATGAAAATGAAAAAAAATGAGGATTCACTCATACATTCTCCTTACAAATGAAATATGAAAGAAATGAGGATTCACTCATACATTCTCCTTACAAATGAAATATGAAAGAAATGAGGATTCACTCATACATTCTCCTTACGAATGAAATATGAAAGAAATGAGGATTCACTCATACATTCTCCTTACAAATGAAATATGAAAGAAATGAGGATTCGTTCATACATTCTCCTTACAAATGAAATATGAAAGAAATGAGGATTCATTCATACATTTACCTTACGAATGAAATATGAAAGAAATCATGATTCACTCATACATTCTCCTTACAAATGAAATATGAAAGAAATGAGGATTCGTTCATACATTCTCCTTACGAATGAAATATGAAAGAAATGAGGATTCACTCATACATTCTTCTAAATGAAATATGAAAAAAATGAGGAATGAAATACGAATGAAAGAAATGAGGATTCACTCATACATTCTCCTTACAAATGAAATATGAAAGAAATGAGGATTCACTCATACATTCTCCTTACGAATGAAATATGAAAGAAATGAGGATTCACTCATACATTCTCCTTACAAATGAAATATGAAAGAAATGAGGATTCACTCATACATTCTCCTTACGAATGAAATATGAAAAAAAATGAGGATTCACTCATACATTCTCCTTACAAATGAAATATGAAAGAAAAAATGAGGATTCACTCATACATTCTCCTTACAAATGAAATATGAAAGAAATGAGGATTCACTAATACATTCTCCTTACAAATGAAATATGAAAAATAATTCACTCATACACATTCTCCTTACGAATGAAATATGAAAGAAATGAGGATTCACTCATACATTCTCCTTACAAATGAAATATGAAAAAAAGAAATGAGGATTCACTCATACATTCTCCTTACAAATGAAATATGAAAGAAATGAGGATTCACTGATACATTCTCCTTACGAATGAAATATGAAAGTAATGAGGATTCACTAATACATTCTCCTTACAAATGATATATGAAAGTAATGAGGATTCACTGATACATTCTCCTTACGAATGAAATATGAAAAAATGAGGATTCACTCATACATTCTCCTTACGAATGAAATATGAAAGAAATGACGATTCACTCATACATTCTCCTTACGAATGAAATATGAAAGAAATGAGGATTCACTCATACATTCTCCTTACAAATGAAATATGAAAGAAATAAGGATTCACTCATACATTCTCCTTACGAATGAAAATGAAATATGAAAGAAAATGAGGATTCACTCATACATTCTCCTTACGAATGAAATATGAAAGAAATGAGGATTCACTCATACATTCTCCTTACAAATGAAATATGAAAGAAATGAGGATTCACTCATACATTCTCCTTACAAATGAAATATGAAAGAAATGAGGATTCACTCATACATTCTCCTTACGAATGAAATATGAAAGAAATGAGGATTCACTCATACATTCTCCTTATGAATGAAATATGAAAGAAATGAGGATTCACTCATACATTCTCCTTACAAATGAAATATGAAAGAAATGAGGATTCACTCATACATTCTCCTTACGAATGAAATATGAAAGAAATGAGGATTCATTCATACATTCTCCTTAAAAATGAAATATGAAAGAAATGAGGATTCACTCATACATTCTCCTTACAAATGAAATATGAAAAGAAATGAGGATTCACTCATACATTCTCCTTACGAATGAAATATGAAAAAGAAATGAGGATTCATTCATACATTCTCCTTACAAATGAAATATGAAAGAAATGAGGATTCACTCATACATTCTCCTTACAAATGAAATATGAAAGAAATGAGGATTCATCATACATTCTCCTTACGAATGAAATATGAAAGAAATGAGGATTTCATACATTCTCCTTACAAATGAAATATGAAAGAAAATGAGGATTCACTCATACATTCTCCTTACAAATGAAATATGAAAGAAATGAGGATTCACTCATACATTCTCCTTACGAATGAAATATGAAAGAAAATGAGGATTCATTCATACATTCTCCTTACGAATGAAATATGAAAGAAATGAGGATTCACTCATACATTCTCCTTACAAATGAAATATGAAAGAAATGAGGATTCACTCATACATTCTCCTTACGAATGAAATATGAAAGAAATAAAAAATAAATGGATTCACTCATACATTCTCCTTACAAATGAAATATGAAATATACATTCTCCTTAAAAATGAATATGAAAGAATGAGGATTCACTCATACATTCTCCTTACAAATGAAATATGAAAGAAATGAGGATTCATTCACATACATTCTCCTTACGAATGAAATATGAAAGAAATGAGGATTCATTCATACATTCTCCTTACAAATGAAATATGAAAGAAAATGAGGATTCACTCATACATTCTCCTTGAAAGAAATGAGGAATGAAATATGAAAAGAAAGAAAGGATTCACTCATACATTCTCCTTACAAATGAAATATGAAAAAGAAATGAGGATTCATACATTCTCCTTACGAATGAAATATGAAAGAAAAATGAGGATTCATCAAATGAAATATCAAATGAGGATACAAATTTACGAATGAAATATGAAAGAAATGAGGATTCACTCATACATTCCTCTTACGAATGAAATATGAAAGAAATAAGGATTCAATCATACATTCTCCTTACGAATGAAATATGAAATAAATAAGGATTCACTCATACATTCTCCTTACAAATGAAATATGAAAGAAATGAGGATTCACTCATACATTCTCCTTACAAATGAAATATGAAAGAAATGAGGATTCACTCATACATTCTCCTTACGAATGAAATATGAAAGAAATGAGGATTCACTCATACATTCTCCTTACGAATGAAATATGAAAGAAATGAGGATTCACTCATACATTCTCCTTCATAAATGAAATATGAAAGAAATGAGGATACATTCTCCTTACAAATGAAATATGAAAGAAATGAGGATTCACTCATACATTCTCCTTACGAATGAAATATGAAAGAAAATGAGGATTCACTCATACATTCTCCTTACAAATGAAATATGAAAGAAATGAGGATTCACTCATACATTCTCCTTTACAAATGAAATATGAAAGAAATGAGGATTCATTCATACATTCCTCCTTACGAATGAAATATGAAAGAAATGAAATATGAAAGAAATGAGGATTCACTCATACATTCTCCTACAAATGAAAATGAAAATTATGAAACGAATGAAAATGAAAGAATGAAAGAAATGAGAAAATGATTCACTCATACAATTCTCCTTACGAATGAATGAAAGAAATGACGATTCACTCATACATTCTCCTTACGAATGAAATATGAAAGAAATGAGGATTCACTCATATTCTCCTTACGAATGAAATATGAAAAAATGAGGATTCACTCATACATTCTCTTTACGAATGAAATATGAAAGAAATGAGGATTCACTCATACATTCTCCTTACGAATGAAATATGAAAGAAATGAGGATTCACTCATACATTCTCCTTACGAATGAAATATGAAAGAAATGAGGATTCACTCATACATTCTCCTTACAAATGAAATATGAAAGAAATGAGGATTCACTCATACATTCTCCTTACGAATGAAATATGAAAAAAAATGAGGAAACTCATACATTCTCCTTACAAAAATGAAATATGAAAGAAATGAGGATTCACTCATACATTCTCTTACGAATGAAATATGAAAGAAATGAGGATTCATTCATACATTCTCCTTACAAATGAAATATGAAAGAAAAGAAATACAAATGAAATGAAATGAATTGGATTCCTCTTACAGAATGAATGAAATATGAAAGAAATGAGGATTCACTCATACATTCTCCTTATGAATGAAATATGAAAGAAATGAGGATTCACTCATACATTCTCCTTAAAAATGAAATATGAAAGAAATGAGGATTTCATTCTCAAATGAAAGAAAAAATGAGATTCACTCATACATTCTCCTTAAATGAAATATGAAAGAAATGAGGATTCAGAAACAGAATTCTCCTTACAAATGAAATATGAAAGAAATGAGGAAAGAATGAAATATGAAAGAAAAAGGAACTCATAAAGAAAATGAAATATGAAAAAAATAATGAGGATTCGTTCATACCCTTACGAATGAAATATGAAAGAAATGAGGATTCACTTGATACATTCTCCTTACGAATGAAATATGAAAGAAATGAGGATTCACAATACATTCTCCTTACGAATGAAATATGAAGAAATGAGGAGGAAACGTTACGAATGAAAATGAAAAATGAGGATTCCTCTCACATTCTCCTTACGAATGAAATATGAAAGAAACGGAGATTAAAATATTTGAATATTCATATGAATTTTGTTTGCTATAACTATTGTTAGCATTGACAGGCGAATGATAAGAATTGAAAAAAATTTCGGAGCAAATTGCATAAAATGTTCATTTTCATATTAATATTTATTTGTCTGCTATAAAGTTAGCATTGACAGGGAAGGATTTGACGGAATTGAAGAAATTTTCGGAGCAAACATAAAATATTCATTTTCATATGAATATTTATTTGTCTGCTATAACTATTGTTAGCATTGACAGGCGAAGGATTTGACGGAATTGAAGAAAATTTCGGAGCAATTTGCATAAAATGTTCATTTTCATATGAATATTTATTTGTCTGCTATAACTATTGTTAGCATTGACAGGCGAAGGATTTGACGGAATTGAAGAAAATTCGGGGCAAATTGCATAAAATGTTCATTTTCATATTAATATTTATTTGTCTGCTATAACTATAGTTAGCATTGACAGGCGAAGGATTTGACGGAATTGAAGAAAATTGAGGCAAATTGCAAAAAATGTTCATTTTCATATGAATATTTATTTGTCTGCTATAACTATTGTTGCATTGACAGGTTAATGATTTGACGGAATTGAAGAAAATTTCAAAAATTTATAAAATTTCATTTCATATGAATATTTAATTGTCTGCCATAACTATATAGCATTGACAGGCGAAGGGATTTGACGGAATTGAAGAAAATTTCGGAGCAAATTGCATAAAATGTTCATTTTCAAAAATATTTGTTTTGTCTGCTATAACAAAAAAAAGCGTTGACAGGCGAAAGGATTTGACGGTATTGAAGCAAAATTTCAGAACAAATTGCATAAAATGTTCATTTTCATATGAATTTTTGTTGCCATAACTATTGTTAGCATTGATCTAGAAGATTTGACGGAATTGAAGAAATGATTTCGGACAATTTGCATAAAATGTTCATTTTCATATGAATAAAATTTGTCTCTATAACATAATTTGTTATTTGTTAAATTGACAAAGGATTTGATTGGAATTGAAGAAAATTTCGGAACAAATTGCATAAAATGTTCATTTTCACATTAATAAAATTTGTCTGCTATAACTATTGTTAGCGTTGACAGGCGAAATTTGACGGAATTGAAGAAAATTTCAGTGCAATTTAAAATAAAATATTCATTTTCATATGAATATTTATTTGTCTGCCATAACTATTGTTGCATTGACAGGAGAAATTTGCCACGGAATTGAAAGGAAAATTTCGAGCAATTTGCAATTTGCAAATGTTCATTTTCATATGAATATTTATATTTCTGCTATAACTATGGTTAGCATTGACAGGCGAAGGATTTGACGGAATTGAAGAAAATTTCGATTAAAGAATTTGCATAAACGTTTCATTTTTATATTAATATTTATTTGTCTGCTATAACTATTGTTAGCATTGACAGGTGAAGAATTTGACGGAATTGAAGAAAATTTCGGACAAATTGCATAAAATGTTCATTTTTCATATGAATATTTATTTGTCTACTATAACTATTGTTAGCGTTGACAGGCAAGAAGGATTTGACGGAATTGAAGAAAATTTCGGAGCAAATTGCATAAAATGTTCATTTTCATATGAATATTCATTTGCCTGCCATAACTATTGTTAGCATTGACAGGCGAAAATTTGACGGAATTGAAGAAAATTCAAAGAACAAATTGCATAAAATGTTCATTTTCATATGAATATTTATTTGTCTCTATAACTATTGTTAGCATTGACAGGCGAAGGATTTGACGGAATTGAAGAAAATTTTGCAAATTTGCATAAATGTTCATTTTTTCATATAATATTTCATTTTGCCTGCTATAACTATTGTTAGCATTGACAGGCGAAGGATTTGACGGAATTGAAGAAAATTTCGAGCAAATTGCATAAAATGTTCATTTTTCATATGAATATTTATTTGTCTGATTAACTATTGTTAGCATTGTATAGGCGAAGGATTTGACGGAATTGAAGAAAATTTAAGGAATATATTTAAGAATAAAATGTTCATTTTCATATGAATATTTATTTGTCTGCCATAACTA
>CAHIKZ030001401.1:897500-942500 GCA_903632075.3 Acanthosepion pharaonis
GTGCTAGCAAAACAAATTCCGTCCACCCAATTTCACTCAGTCACTTCCCAAATGTGCCAGAAAGAAGTTATTTTCCATGATTCGAACCCGGGTCAACTACAGGGAAAGCGAATGTTTCCCAACCAGTCAACCACATGGCCTATTTGTTACTAGAATATGCAGAAAATTACAAATTAGATCATTAATAGATCCGCGAATAATACAGTACTTTGGCATCGACCCGTTCACACTCTTTCTCCAAACGCAGGTCATTTGAACAGGAGTAGAGGTTTATCCCTTGTTTCCTGTTTAGGACTGGGTTTCCAGTTCCTTCTAAAGTCAACTTCTAGTTTATACTTCTAACGTCTCCGCCTAAACTCTGAAATTTAATTCACTATTTTTTTTTTCCTTCAATAGGAGCTGATAGTTTTGTTTATCGTCTGGTTCACCCTCCACCCGGGTTTTTGAACAGGAGTAGAGGGTTATCCCTTTTTTCCAGTTCAGGATTGAGTTTCCGGTTCCTAATAATGTCTTCTAATTCTCTTTCACTCCTTGCGTCTTAGTAGCATCATCGCCTTACTTGGGGTGAATTGATAAAAAAAAACTGATACAGACACCTAGGTATTTGAAGAAAGGCTCTATAACTGGCATTTCAATCTAAAGTCCTGCGTATGGCAATAAAATACATCCGCGTCCTGGGTAAGACGATAAACTACATCCAACTGCAAGGCTTCTGATCAGGAGGCTTGGAGGAGCGTGGAATCACCTTTTAGTTGTTGGTATTCCTAGGGTGGTAACACCTGTTAGGGTCCCAGCTATGGGCAAATAGTTAACCCCCCAAACAGGGGCAAAACACTATGAAAGTGCAAAAATAGGTTTTAGTACCAGCAATACATTTTTGAAAAAAATACCAGTAATACAGTTTGGGAAAAATATTACAAGCAATAATAATCTTGTCGGCATTAAACAACCCATGTAGGTGTTGATATGCCGTAAAACAAAATAAACCAAACCTGATCTACAAACTGATTTCTTACAAAGGATATATATTCTATTTATATGAATCTATCCTAAAAATCTTGTCGGCATTAAATAACCCATTGAGGTGTTGATATACCGTAAAACAAAATAAACCAAACCTGATCTACAAACTCATTTTTTACAAAGAATACATATTCTATTCATACGAATCTATCCTAAAAATTTTGTCGGCATTAAATAACCCATTGAGGTGTTGATGTGCCGTAAAACAAACAATATTTTTTTCATAATTTATTCTTCGCATTACTATTGATTCAGTCAGTTAAGTGCCATACGTGATACATACTTGGACGATCATGTATCATGCGATACATGACTGACGAGGCTGATTTTTTTTCGCAGCAGGTTGTCATTTCTTTCTGCTAAAGGCTGGTTGCCAACCAAGGCTAAAGAACCCAGTCTGTCCTGCTATTCAACCCATAGCTGGGGGTGAGAGAAGTAGAGACGGATTCATACTTCTCCCAAGGGTATTTGTGCGTAAGTGAGTCTAATGCACTCGACTGGAATTCGAACTCGGCCCTACGAGTTCTTACTCCGAGCCGATATGTATTATACTGCAATACACATCCATACTATTAAATTAAGCCTTCTAAATCAAGGACTGTACAGAAACAATGCGCATGCGCGAAATAAAAAATATAAAATAGAGACAATTTACCCATCGCTTTTAGCATGTATATATATATATATATATATATATATATATATATATATATATGTGTGTGTGTGTGTGTGTGTGTGTGTGTGTGTGTGTGTGTGTGTGTGTGTATGTATGTACTTTTTGTGTGGTTTGGTTTGATTTGATGTGTTTTATGGCATATCAACCTCAATGGCTTGTTTAATGCCGACAAAGTTGTTATTACTGGTAATATTTCTATCTATCTATCTATCTATTCATTCATCTATCTATGTATCTTTTTGTCTCTCTGTCTGGTTAAAGTCTATTTTCTTGTCTGTTTTTATATATATATATATATATATATATATATATATATATCTGTGTTTTATCATTTATATATATATATATATATATATATATATATATATATATATTGATTTGTTCCGTTTTAAGGTATACTTAACCTCAATGGGTTATTTAATGTTGCCAAAAGTCTTTATTGATGATAATATTTTCTTTTGTCAAAAATCTATTTCTGGTAATAATTTTTTCCTTCAAAAATGTATTGTTGGCAATAGTTTCTTTTTTTCATCAAAAATTTATTGCTGATAATAATTATTTTTTTACAAAGTATTCCTGGTATTAAAACATATTTTTACCCCAGTTTCAGTGTTAACTATATGCCCATAGCTAGGACCCTAACAGGTGCTACCACCCCTGGTCAGGGTGGACCTGGGAACACCAACACTTAAAAGGTGGTTCCATGCTCCTCAAAACCTCCTGGTCAGAGGCCTTGCCGTCGGATGTAGTTTATCGTCTTACTCAGGACACAGTTGTAGTTTATCGTCATACCCAGGGTATACATATGTATATACGTACTGTTTCATATATATATATGTCCGAGTTTATACACAAAACTAATGAAAATCATTAAATCTAATAAAAAATAAATAAACCCCAAACTAAACAGATGAAATATAGACAAACATTTCAATTTTACCGTACCTGTAAGTAGGAGAGTTGATGGCGTAAATGGAAGGGGAAAGAAAGAGGGGGTTATTGTTTGGAAAAGGGGGGAAGGAAAGACATGATCGTCTCTTTATTTATAAGAATAATATAGATTGTTGATTTTGCAATATGAAACTGAATAGGAAGAGACAATATCATCAACAGTTGTTTTTCTTTTACCAATATCACTGTTAGCTTTCTTTGGAGCCATGACTGAGCATTAATAAAGAGAAAAAAAAGGCAGACGACAAAAAAATTGGTAGAAAAAAAAAAGTACAGCACAACACATGAATGTATACAACATGGCGGTCGGCTAAGAAATGATTCCGTTCGAGTTAATTTGGTTCGGCAATGTTGTTCGAGAAACGAAATTTTGTTTGATAACTGAGGTATTTGCATCTCGAATTTTCTATTTGAAAACAGATTTGTTCGACATGTAAAACGTTCGAGAACCGAGGATGCCTGTATATAGATTAATAAAGAAAGAAACACCCGTGAAAAAAAGAAAGAAAGAATAGTTGTTTAAATAATGGAAAGAAGAGAAAGAAGAATGAACGAAAAAACAAATTTTAGAAAGAAAGAAAGAAAGAAAGAAAGAAAGAAAGAAAGAAAGAAAGAAATATATCTTGATATGGAAGGGAGGAGAAAGAAAGAAAGAAAGAAAGAAAGAAAGAAAGAAAGAAAGAACGAAGAGCAAAAAACAAAAAGACAGAAAGAACGGAATGAAGCTGATGGAAAGAAAGAAAGAAAGAAAGAAAGAAAGAAAGAAAGAAAGAAAGAATCCATTGAACATTATATAAATATATGGAAAAAAGGAATGAAAATTTTAAACTATAAAGAAGAAAGAATGAAAGAATGGAACAAAAAAGAAGTGAAGAAAGAAAAAAGGAAAAATTTGGCAGATGAAAAAAATTTGAAGCGAAGAATAAAAAACAACGAAAAAAAGAAAGAAAGAAAGAAGGAACGAATGAAACACATGGATACAGGCGTATACATGTCTGTTCGTCTATGCATGTGTGACGATGTATATGTGAGAGTCATTCAAATAAACAGAGAAGAAAAAATTATCCCCTCCACAACACACAAATAATTAAACGCAAATAAAGCATAAATAGATCCACTTTTAAAAAAAACATAGCCAGTTTGTCAGAAGAATCACGAAAGCGTGAAACCCGTGGTTACAAATTAATATACATGAAACCGCATATATATAGATAGATAGATAGATAGATAGATAGATAGATAGATAGATAGATAGGTAGGTAGGTATAGTATAGTATTTATTCAAATATTATAACATAAGCATCTTAAAAAACTAAACACATACGCATTTTGTTTCAACACTTCTGGAGTCTTGTCAAGTGATGGCGTTAATTTAAACATTACAATTTTTTTATTAAAATACAATATGCTCTACTTTGTATTGAGCACTCTTTTAAAAATAGTGTTTTTGGTTACTGGCATTTTATTCCGGTCCCATACCATTTCCTACACTATTTTTGATAGTAATTTTATAACATATTTATGTTATAATTTTCGAACAAATAATTAATATATATATATATATATATATATATATATATATATATATATATATATATATTTTTTTTAATTTATTAAATAATTTAATACTCATAGGCGAGTAAATGGATAATTTATTTATTTAACAGAAAATGGTATATTTATTTATTGACATCCCATAGCCTGAATTTTTAGGAAGGTGAATTATAAATATATATATATATATATATATATATATATATATCAGACACACAGAGGATAATGTTTAATGGAAAAAAACTCTTCTTTCTAACTAATTCTTTCTTTTATCCTTTCTTTTATTCTCTTTCTATTAGCGACATGTCTGTTTAGAAATTTTTCTTTCAGAAGATGATAGATAAATAAAAAATAGATAGATGAAGAATGAATGAATAATAGATAACAGAATCAGAATATATATATATATAAAAAGAAAGAACAATAAGATATAAAAATCCAGTGTTCTTATATATATTTTATTTTTTACAAAATAGTTTCATTGTAAATTTACAGAACATTATTATTATAAATTAATTGATTTAAAATATTTTAAATCAATTAATTTAGATATTTATATATATATATATATATATATATATATTTATAAAAAACAAAAAAAGGGGATAAACTAACACAAAAACAGAAAATGTCTCATATAAAAAACATTGAAAAACATAAAAAAAAAATTTTCCAGAATTTTAACAATATGTGGAAAATGCTTTTTTTTTACCTGAAGACTACATACGAGACCAGAAACACGTGTAGTAAAATTATGTAAAAAAAAGCATAATATTTTTTTTTAAATAAATCACATTACACCCAAAAACTTTTGCGGCACCTCTGTTCTCTTTCTTTTTAATATATATACTTTTCTCTCGTTAAACCATATATAATTTACTTTTTATATATATATATATATATATATATATATATATATATATATATATATATATATATATATTTCAACATTTATTCATTGATGCATGTTTCATTAAATAATATCGATTAAGTTTTGTCAATTTATTTTAGGAATAGAATTTCATATCGTCTGATAAGAATAATAATTTATCTTTAACGGAATTAGCAGAGAAAATACTCATTTACTAAATAAAGTTTTCATCTCGCGTGGTCATGTGTAACGTCCTTTTAGCTGTGGTGCGATTCTCGCTTTCAGCGTCCAACAAAAAATGTAATTACGAGTTTGGCGTTGATTGAAATCTTCCATTGTAAAAGAAAAAACAGATTATCATTATTGTTTTCTAAGTGTATTGTTAAAATATATTGTAATGTAATTGTCACCTTTGATATTGGCTTACGTAAATTGAAAGTTTAGATAGTATTAAAAATATATGTAATATTGTTTGATTTTATTTTCATCTTTTAATGATAATTTTATTTTTTATCAGACGATATAAAAAGAATTTACATAAAATGAATAGACAAAACTTGTCTATATTATTTAATAAAACATGCATTAATTTATATATATGATAGATAGATAGATATTATTTTTTGAGATAGATGATAGATAGATAGATAGATGATGAATTAAAACTTGAATCTGAACAGAATTTAGATAGATAGATAGAATAATTCATAGATTGAACAGATAGAAAGATAGATAGATAGATAAATTCTTGAATAAATAGATACATAGATCTGAACAGAATTAGATAGATAGATCTGAACAGAAGATAGATAGATAGATAGATAGATAGATAAAAATAGATAATAGAAAGCTTTGAACAGAATTAGATAGATAGATAATAGAATTTAAATATAGATAGATAGATTGATAGATACCTGAACAAATTAGATAGAAAGAAAGAAAAAATACAAATAGAAACAAAAAAAATGAGAAAAACAATGATCTTCTAAAAACAAATATTCAGAAATGGGACAAAGAAAATGAATGAACAAAGGAACAATTAAATGCTTAATCGAGCTGACAGATTTGGAAGAGGAAAAACTTTCTCTTAAAAAGGAATAGAAAAATGAAAAAGGCTAAGAAAGAAATAAAATTAAAGAAAGAAAAATCTAAAGAACAGAAACCAACAATTTTAAATAAAAGAAATTATGAAAAAAGAAAATAAAAAGAAGGAACAAAAAATTTCGAGGATAAAGCAAAAAAGAAGTTAAAGAAAATAGATAAAGAAAGAAAATTTAAAGCACAATATGAAAATAAAAATTCAACAAAGAAAACATTTATGAAAAAAAAAAAAAAAAAAAAATAGATGAAGATAAAATGGAAATTATATAAGAAAGAGGCATAAGATAAAAGAAATGAAAGAAAATAAAAATTAATGACAGAAAAAAAAAAGAAAAAATAAAAACAATCAAACGACTTAGATGACCTCTTAATAAAGAAGAAAAAAAAAGAAATGCAAAAGAAAGAGAAATAGAAAGAAAAACAAAGAAAAAAGATAACAATTGAAAGAAAGAAACAAAATTTCAATAAATATAAGCATTTTAGAAAAGAAAAATTGTCCGAAAAAAGAAACAAAATTGAAAAAAATAGAAAATAAAAAAAAATTTTAAAAACATAAATGAAAGAAAAAAGAAAAAAAAAAGATTGGCAAGAAAGAAGAAAGAAAAAAAGAAGAAAAATATAGAGAAAATCAAAAAGAAATGAGAAAGAATTGAAAAAGAAAATTAAAATTTGGAAAAAAAAAAATGGAAAAGTTCCGAAAAAATAGTGTAAATAGGTTTTTTGAAAGAAAAAAGAAACAAATAAAACGAAAAGCAATGAAAAAGTGAAAAGAAAAATTTATCAAACATAAAAAAAAGTCTTTTGAAAGAATGAATGCGACAAACGCAATTTTTTTTGAAAAAAAAAAAAGAAAGAAAAATAAGAAAAGATAAAGAAAGATCAAAAATAAAAAAAAAAAAAACAAAAAAAATCTCGTTGAATTTAAGAAAGGAAAGAAAGAAAGAAAAAAAGAAAAGAAGAATAAAAAAAGAAAAAAAAGAAAAAAAAGAAAGAAAAAGAATAAAAAGAAATATAAAGAAAAAAGAAAGAAAAAAAATTTGAAAAGAAAAAAAAAAAAGAAAAAAAACAAAAGAAAGAAAAAAAAAAAAATGGAACTAAGAAAAAAAAGAAAGAAAGAAAAAGAAAGAAAAAGAAAGAAAACAGAAAGAAAAAAAAAAACAGAAGAAAGAAAGAACGAAACAAAAGAAAAAAGAAAAGAAAAAAAGAAAGAAAGAAAGAAAAAAGAAAGAAAAGAAAAAAAAAAAGAAAGAAAAAAGAAAAGTAACTTTAAAAAAAGGGAAAAGAAAAAAAAAAGAAAGAAGGATCTGTTTATGAAAAAAAGACAGAATGGAAGAAAAGACAAACAGAACTAAAAAAAAAAAGAAAGAAAAAAAAAAAAGAAAGAAGGTAAAAAAAAAAACAAAGATGAAAAAAAAAAAAAAGAAAGAAAAAAAGAAAAAAAAAACGGAACTAAAAAAAAAAAGAAAAAAAAAAGAAAAGAAAAAAAGAAAAGAAAGAAAGAAAGAAAGAAATAAAGAAAAAGAAAGAAAAGAAAAAAGAAAAAAAAGGAACTAAGAAGAGAAGAAAAGAAAGAAAGAAAGAAAGAAAAAAAACGGAACTAAGAACGAAAGAAATAAAAGAAAAGAAAGAAAGAAAAAAACGGATCTAAAGAAACGAAAAAAAAGAAAGAAAGAAAAGAAAAAAACAAAGAAAAGAAAAAAAAAAAGAAAAAAAGAAAAGAAAGAAAGAAAGAAAAGAAACAAACAGAACTAAGAAAAGAAAGAAAGAAAGAAAAAGAAAGAAAAAAGAAAAACAAAGAAAAAAAGAAAGAAAAAAAAAAAGAAAGAAAGAAAAAAAAAACGGAAAATAAATATTTTAGAAAGAAAGAAAAAGAAAGAAAGAAAGAAAGAAAGAAAAAACGAAACTAAGAACGAAAAAGAAAGAAAGAAAGAAAAAAGAAAGAAAGAAAAAAAGAATAAGAAAGAAAAAAAAGAAAGAAAAGAAAAAAAAGAAAGAACGAAAGAAAGAAAGAAAGAAAGAAAAAGAAAGAAGGAAGAAAAAGAAAAAAGACAGAATGGAAGAAAGACAAACAGAACTAAGAAAGAAAGAAAGAAAGAAAGAAAGAAGGTAAAAGAAAGACAAAGAGAACTAAGAAAAAAACAAAAAAAGAAAAGAAAAAAAAGAAGAACAAAGAAAAGAAAGAAAGAAAGAAAAAAAAAAAAAAAAAAAAACGGAATTAAGAACGAAAGAAAAAAAAGAAAAAAAAAAGAAAAAAAAACGGAAGAAACGAAAGAGAAGAAAAGAAAGAAAAGAAAGAAAGAAAGAAGGAAAAAAAAAAAAGACAGAATGGAGAAAAGACAAACAGAACTAAGAAAGAAAAAAGAAAAGAAAGAAAGAAAGAAAAGAAAAAAAAAAAGACAAAGAGAAGAAAGAAAAAAAAAAAGAAAAAAAGAAAAGAAAAAACGGAACTAAGAAAAAAAAAGAAAGAAAGAAAAGAAAGAAAAAACGGAACTAAGAAACTAAGAAAGAAAAAGAAAGAAAAAAAAGAAAGAAAGAAAGAAAAAAGAAAAAAAAGGAAAGAAAGAAAGAAAGAAAGAAAGAAAAAGAAAGAAAAGAAAAGAAAGAAAAAAAAAAACGGAACTAAGAACGAAAAGAAAGAAAGAAAGATGAATAGAAAAAGAAAAATAAAAGAAAGAAAGAAGGAAAAAAAAAAAAAAAGACAGAATGAAGAAAAATACAAACAGAACTAAGAAAGAAAAGAAAGAAAAGAAAGAAGGTAAAAAAAAGACAAAAAAAGAAAGAAAGAAAAAGAAAAAAAAAAAAGAAAGAAAAGAAAGAAAAGAAAGAAAAGAAAAAAACGGAACTAAGAAAGAAAGAAAGAAAAAAGAAGTAAAAGAATAGAATGAAAGCAAGACAAACGGAAAGAAAGATTAACAGAAAAAAAAGAAAGAAAGAAAAGAAAAGAAAGAAAGAAAGAAAGAAGAAAAAAAAAGAACTAAGAAAAAGAAAGAAAAAGAAAGAAAGAAAAAGAAAAAAAAAAGTATAGAATGAAAGAAAGACAAACGGAAAGAAAAGACTAACAGAAAGAAAGAAAGAAAGAAAGAAAGAAAGAAAGAAAGAAAGAAAGAAAGAAAAACGGAACTAAGAAAGAAAGAAAGAAAGAAAGAAAAAAGAAGTAAAAGTATAGAATGAAAGCAAGACAAACGGAAAGAAAGACTAACAGAAAGAAAGAAAGAAAGAAAGAAAGAAAGAAAAACGGAAATAAGAAAGAAGGAAGAAAAAGGAAAAAGACAGAATGAAAGATAGACAAACAGAACTAAGAAAGAAAGAAAGAAAGAAAGAAAGAAAGATGGAACCAAGCAAGAAAGAAGGAAAGAATGAAAAAGACAGAATGAAAGAAAGACAAACAGAAATAAGAAATAATTAAAGAAAGAAAGACTAACAAAAGAAAGAAAGAAAGACAACCAGAACTAAGAAAGAAAGAAAGAAAGAAAGAAAGAAAGAAAGAAAGAAAGAACAAAAGTAATAAAGAATAATGTAAGAAAGAGTGTCCGAAAAAAAAGAAAGAAAGAAAGAAAGAAAGAAAGAAAAATGGAAATAAGAAAGAAAGAAAGAAGGAAAAAGACTGCATGAAAGAAAGACAAACAGAACTAAGAAAGAAAGAAAGAACAAAAGTAATAAAGAATAATGAAAGAAAGAGTGTCCGAAATAAAAAAAGAAAGAAAGAAGGAAAAACGGAACTAAGAAAGAAAGAAAGAAAGAAAGACGAGCGAAATGTTTAGAGAAAAACAGACAAGAACCGGGAAAAGAAAGGAAGAAAGAAAGAAAGAAAGGACGAATATTTTAATCCTCGGAAAAGCAGGCAAGTCTGATTTCTTCTTTTTCTATTCTTTCTTTATCTTTCTTCTAGAAAAAGAGAAAAGAAAGAAACTAAAGCCAAAGACGCAAGTGCCAGCGCGCGTGAGGGAAAGAGGGAGAGAGAGAGAGAAAGGAAGAAAGAAAAAGAGATCGCGAAGTCTTGTGTCGGAAAAAGTTCTGTAACTTTGTTGACACTTTGCATGGATTGGTTCCAACTCGAATGACGTCGGATTTTGGTATGCGTCACGAAGATTTCTTCTTCCCTGACTGATCGAAATCCCAGATGAACACAACGGGCGGAAGGATCAGCGTACAAGAAACGCTCCGCGCGAGGGTAGGGGCAGGTGGGGGGTGCTGGAACGGGTGTGTGGCGGGGGAGAGACTCGGGCCAACAGGATTCTGTTTCTGTCTTAGCCTCTACAGGACTCGGTGTGTCTATATGTACAAATGTCTGCATCATTTTATTGTAATCGGTATAGATATGTGTTTGTACGTGTGTATACAGATATTTGTATGCAACGATCTATATATGTACATATGTGTGTATGTGTGTGTGTGTATACTTGTGCGTGTAGGTGTGTGGATATCTCTATATGTCCACATGTGTAAAACTGCGTATCAATATAAAGTGTGGCCATATATATATGTGTGTTAGAATACAGAACTTTATATATATATATATATATATATATATATATATATATATATATATATATATCTATGTGTGTATGTGCGTATTAGATTGTGCATTATACTTTTATATTATAAGGAGATAGACATTCATAGAATTAATTAGTAATATTAATGTAATTAATGGCGAAATCTCTTCGCTAACAGACTTAGTAAAGCATTAACTTACTAACAATTCATTGAATGGCACGATCCTTATGTATAAAATTATTGTCAAATGGATCTGATATTGTAGGGCGAGTACTTTCGAAAATTTCACATTTTCATCCTCAACCCGTAATTACTTTTCTATTTACAAATAAACTCCAAGACGAAATAAACGTATTGTAGACCGAAAGATTTTTTTAGAATGTGTTATTTATTAAGTTATATGCATACGGTCATATACATAAACAATTTTATTCATAAAAGTTAAGGTCGCGTCATTCAATGAATTTAAGTTAATTTAACCAATCTGTTATTTTGAATTTTTTAAATCTAGTTAATTACATTAATTTTACTAATTATAAATTGAATACATGATTAAAAAACTTTTTTTAATATATATATAAATAAAGAGGTAATCATAGAATTATATATATATATATATATATATATATATATATATATATATATATATATATTATAAAATGTCATCATACAATGAATCAATTAGTAATATTAACGTAATTAATGGCGAAAATCTTCGCTAACAGGCTTAATATAACACTGACTTACAAAGAATCCATTGAATGATAAGGATCCTTATGTATGAAATATATATATAGATGGGTCTGGTATATTTTTAAAGCAGCAAGTGCTTTTGAAAAAATTGATTTCTCCATCGTCAGGTTGTAATTTTTTTCATTTAGAAATAAAACTCCAAGATGAAATAAATGTATTGTAGACCAAAAAAGATATTTTTTTTTTTTTAAGAATGTGTTATTGAATTGCTAGATATATATATAATATTGGGAAAATAAATATCCTTCGCAACAAAAGATTCAAGTCAGAATTTTTTGCATGAATTGCGACTGGCACGTATTTATATATATATATATATATATATGTGTATGTGTGTGTGTGTGTGTGTGTGTGTGTGTGTGTGTGTGTGTGTGTATATATATAATCTCGCCAGAGTTATAAATTACTGACATTTGGGAAAGCGTTCATGAAAGTATGTTTCGAAAAACCATCATATTATGCATTTCGCCTATATGGATTCATCAGACTGAAAAAGTGTTGCATGTGTATGTTTAAGATTGCATTATTTTAAAGACACACAAATACATACACAAGCAACACATTTTTTCGTCTTTTGATATGAAGCCAAACAGGAAAAACGTTTTTCAAATTTATAAACATATATTTATATATATATATATATATATATATATATATATATATATATATATATATATAATCATTTATTCGACAATTATAACATAAAAAAATACATATACTGGAATAAAGACAAAAGGAAAACTTACTTAATCGATGTATTTTGTCCTATGATGGATTTTTATCAAGGCATAATGATGACTTCTCTCAGAGGACGAAACGCGTCAACTAAGATATATATGCATGCATATATAAATAAAAAGAAAAACAGTAAGATATATAATCCGGTGTTCTTATTGATATTTTTATTTTGAAAAATAGTGCTCAATGTAAATTTACAGAACATTAATATTATAAATTAACTGATCTAAAATATGGTGTTTTTTTCGCTACACAGTAATAACCATGTTTCGAAAATAGAAACTAAAAGCTTCGAATTTAATTTTGTAATTAAATTAAAAACATTAGTTCCATTTCATCCTGAAGCGAATTTTGAAGTAACTTATTTTTTTAAATTTTCAGTATTTCAAAGGCAACGAAAAATTCACAATTCACTGTTTCCAAGGATACAGAGAAATCCAGTCATTCAGACAAGGGGTGGTAGCGTATTCATTTTTATTAACTTTTGTTGTATCAGTTATTAGTTACGTTCGAAAAAGGGGTTATATTTACGTAGGGATAGGGATGCATTTTTCAACGAATTCTGACATCCGTTAAATTATTGGATCTCTCTGAGGATGAAATGGAACTAATGTTTTTAATTTAATTACAAAATTAAATCTGAAGCTTTTAGCTTCCATTTTTTGAAACATGATTATTACTGTGTAGCGAAAAAAACATATTTTAAATCAGTTAATTTATAATATATATATATATATATATATATATCAGCTAGTTCGTACTAAATTGGGACATATATTTTTAAACTTAATTGATAAACATTTTCCTAAGAATAATTCTTTAAGTAAAATTTTCAGTCAGAATACTGTAAAACTTAGCTATAGTTGCACTAATAATCTACAGAAAAATAATTAAATCACATAACAATAAAACATTGAATTTATATGACAATAATAACTGTAATGCTAGTACTGATCCTAATTTGTCTCGTATAACTAACCTATGTAGTTGTAGAAATCCTGACCAATGTCCTTTATCTAACAACTGCTTAACAAAATCTCTTGTGTATATGTGTTCTATTTCATCAATTGAAAATCCAAGGCTTACTAAAATATATATTGGGAGTACAATGAATACATTTTAAAAAATGTTTGTATAATTATCTATCATTCTTTGCTAATGCTAACAAACGAAATATAACTTCACTTTCTAAACATTTTTTGGAAATTGAAAGAGAGAAACAAAACACCTAAAGTTAAAGGGAAAATTCGCAAATAAGCTAGAATGTGCAGATCGGTGAATGAACCGTGTTTCCTCTGCCTACAGGAGAAAATGGAAATAATTAAATTCTTGAATAGTGATAAATTATTAAATCAAAGATATGAAACTACGGTAAATTGCAACCAGATTAAGGAATTAACTTTACAATCTTGCTAAACTTTATAACTCAATAATCACTCCTCTTTTGTTATATTATCTTTATATAAACATTTTAATGTTATCCTTAGTGGTTTATTCTCGTTTAAGGTATTAAATTGGTTAGTATTTGTAAATTGCTGGTAGTATGGTTAGCCATGAATTGGCTTATATCATTACTTTTTTACTTGCGGTGTTCATAATAGTTTTTAATTTTAAATAAATATATAAAAATTATATAAATGTTTAAAATTTATTTTGTACTGTAATTTACAAAGTAATGTTGGTATAGTTAAGTATAGTTTTTTTTCTTAAAGTGTCTTTTATTTACGTACTATGTCTAATTTTGTTTCAATTTGGGATTTCATTAAAAGTGCCATAAAATTTAAGATGCGATATTATTACTGTAATATGTTACTATCTATAAATATGTTTTATTTCCGTTCAAATTTGAATTCTCCTTCTCAGCATGGCTTCATTGGCTCTATCAACAATTTCTCATAGCTTATTTTCTTCTTTTTCCTCTTCTTTTGTATCTGTATAATTTGGATATACTCCTCTCCTTTTTCCTTTCTTTTCTTTCCATTCTCTTGGTAGTAGGGTTGATTTCGTTTGCTTTCTTATGCCTTTCTTTTCTTTTCTTTCCTCTTCCTTTTCTTTTTATTGATTTCTTATTTTCTTTTTTAGTTTTAAATTTTTTTTTTTCGCCTTTTATGGAAAAATTTCCACGAATGTAAAAAGAAGTGATGTTTCATAAATTGTAATTTTAAATAAAATCGTTTATTACCATTATTATTAACTACCTGAGGAGACGTGTTAAACGTCGAAACAAAAAATTCAATTTTGTGTAGCAACTTGCATGTTCTACTGTAGCAGTTTATAATATATACAGATATATATATATGGTTGGATAGATGTGTTTTTTAGCGTTTGTTTGACCTAGGTTTCACGCTTTGAAACCCAGCTACACAAACTCACATCTATCCATTATAAATATGTATTTCTATCTCTGATATTGAGCGCTTTCTAACTCTAAACTGCATATAATATATAAATAATTATACATATATATATTTATTTATATTTATATATATTTTCACACACACACACACACACACACACACACACACACACACATATATATATATATATATATATATATATATATATATATATATATATATATATTAAGACATTTTATGTTTTAACATTCTTTTTATAGATACAAATATTTAAATGCTCTGTTTTATAATAAACAGTATTAAACAACATTTACCGGCCTGAATGTCCGAGAAATTTTCACAGAAAATATTCGTCCTCCGACAGGAATACGAACCTGTATCCTATACGGAACCGTCATTTAGCTTGACGTGCCTTTACCGATTTGGCCACGGAAGAGCGTTCAGTTAGCAAGGTCGAATTTACTGTATTTAAACTTCAATCATCCATGAATCTCTCACGTACATTCATATTTGCTCATGGCGTATCAAATGTAAATAAATGACGTCACACATTATAAAATGGACAATTATTTAAAGACATTTTTATGTTTAACATTCTTTTTATAGATACAAATATTTAAGTAAATGCTCTGTTTATAATAAACAGTATTAATTTATATATATATATATATATATATATATATATTTCAGCCTGAGCATTTCAATAATGCCACTAAGACGCAGAAGGTTACTGAGAGTGAAAGAAAATGAGAAGACGTTAAAAGGGTAATAAAATAAAAGTTTCAAGCGGACAGAAGATAGCGATTGTTGTTGCATTTAAATTTTTGACGATCGTAAAAGGCAGGGAAGAAAGAAACCGGAAGAGATTTCATCATGTGTAAAGTGTGAGAGAAGAAACTATTAGAATAGAACTTACGGTTATGTCTATCTATTTAAACAGTAAGAAGATGAGACCTAGTAGCCAATTTAGTACTGCGCTTAAATTCATACAGTCGAGGTCCCAAAGATTAGAGCAATATTTATTTTGATATAATACAAAAATGTGGCACAAGGCCAAAAGAGGGGATAGGGGAAGGCTGATCGTCATACTGTCTCATCTTAAACTTAGCTAACCACGATTACCGACCCAAACATATCAGAGTATTCTTTACAGCAAAACTTACTACAGTCACCATAATACCTCCAAGTCTCTATGAAGTCCTATCTAGTTCCTATATGTACAATTTGTCTGTCGTGGGGATGAAAAGAAGAGAGCTCGTTAGAACAACTGCTATGAAAATATTTATAGAAAAGATAGTTGGAAATCGTGTTATGGCGGTTGGAATGTGATTAACGTAGAGATGCCAGGTCAGGGCCGGTAATATTACAGAACCTTCTTTGGAAATTGGAAGAATCTTCTGTGAAATCCAAGAGATATATAGCCGGAGCACCAGACCAGGTATATCAGCAATATTCACTTCACGGACGTAATTGTAAATCGAACAGTGAGAAAGATCGATTCTAAGGAGACAAAAGAATTGTCTGGAACGATACAGTGAAGTAACTTTCTTAGCGGCAGACCTGACAATCGTTTCACTATATTTGCTCCAATATTACAGACTTTTATTTGGAAATCAGAAGAATCTTCTGTGAAATCCAAGACTCGAGAGAAGACATATAGCCGGAGCACCAGACTAGATATGTCAGCAATATACACTGCATGGACGTAATTGTAAATCTAACAGTGAGCAAGATCGATTCTAAGGAGAAAAAAGAATTGTCTGGAACGATAGTGTGAAGCAACTTTCTTAGCGGCAGACCTGACAATCGTTCCACTATATTTGCTCTAATTCATCTCAGAAGGAAAACGTGAAACCAAGAAGACGCAGCCGTGAGCGCTATCGTTTCTTCCAAACGATATAAAAACACCAGACAAGTTTTGACAAACAGAAATGATCACCCGCCAAACACCATTGAGGTTTGCGATCGTTGTAGTCTAGAAAATAGTCGTAGGCGGAGAAAGCCTTGTTCGCTATGCAACAACATGTGTCAAGCCACTAAACATTCAAAGAGAGACGTTACGATTTCTTCAAACGGTGGCAATTGTAGTGATTCCCATTTGATATAGGCCGCCCAGTGTACCAAACACGACTTGATTTATGGGGGTTGTGCAACAGAAAAATTAAACAAAAGATTTAATGCCTACCGGTATTATGTTCGACACAACGATATGACATCAACAGATCTCGCGGGACTTTTTATCACGAACGTCTGTAATATCGAGGAACCTCTTAAGGTACACGTTCTGAAAAAAATAAATCCAGAATCCACCGACCTTTTCAACTCTTAAAATTAATATAATTACATATTTTAAGACATTTTTTTATGTTGATACATTCTTTTTTATAGATACAAATATTTAAGTAAATGCTCTGTTTATAATAAACAGTATTAATTCATATATATATATATATCTGCTCGATGCGTATCCAAATGTAACCAAATGACGTCACACATTATGAAATGGACAAAGTCCGACAATTATTTGAAGACATTATTTTATGTTTATACGTTCTTTTATAGATACAAATAATTAAGTAAATGCTTTGTTTTGTAATGAAGAGTACTAACAGCATTTACCGGCCTGAATGTCCAAGAAATTTTCATAGAAAATTTCCATCTTCCGACAGGAATTGAACCTGTATTCTTTAAGAAAACGTCATATAGCCTGACGTGCATTAGTGATTGAGCCACAGAGGAGTGTTTCAGTTATCAAGGTCTAGTTTACTGTTTTTAAACTACAATTCAACATCATTTTCTCCCGTACATTCATATCTGATCGATGCGTATCCAAATGTAAACAAATGACGTCACACATTATGAAAATGGACAAAGTCCGACAATTATTTTAAGACCTTTTTTATACGTTCTTTTTATCGATACAAATATCTAAGTAAATGCTCTGTTTATAATAAACAGTATTAACGACATTTACCAGCCTGAATATCCGAGAAATTTACATAGAAAATATGCGTCCGCCGATAGGAATCGAACCTGTATCTTATACGGATCCGACATATAGCCTGGCGTGCTTTTACCAATTTTTTTCAAAAGGGAGAAAAAATTAAATCTAGAAAAAATGGAGAAAAAAATGAACAATGACAGAGAATGAGAGAAAGTGAAAGAGAAAAAGTGTGAGAGAGACTGAGAAAAATGTTAAAGGAAGGAAAAAAGAGAAAAAGAGAGAGAAAAATTAGAAAGAGAGACGAATATGAATGAGAAAAGAGAGAGAAGAATGTGATTCGAGAGAGAAAAATTGAGAGAATGAACAACGTGGGAAAGAGAAAAATGAGAGTGGATGAGCAAAAGTGAAAGAGAGAGAGAGAGAGAGAGAAGAAAATAAAATGCTAGAGAAAGAAAAAAGAATAAAAAGGAGAGAGAGAAATCAAAACGCGAGATCAAAATGAGTGAGAAAAGAGGGAGAAAATGAAGGAGAGACGGAACAGGGACAGAAAGAGACAAATGAGAGAGTATGGGAGAAAGTGAAAGAGAGAGGGAACAGTGACAGAATGAGAAAAATGAAAGAGAATGAGAGAAAATGAGAGAGAGAAAATGGTAGAGAAAGAAAAAAGAGAAAAAAGAAGAGAGAGAAATTATAACGAGAGATCAAAATGAGTGAGAATGGAGGGAGAAGATGAAGAAGAGAAGGAACAGGGAAAGAAAGAGACAAATGAGAGAGAATGAGAGAAAGTGAGAGAGAGAGAGAGTGGGAGAGAAAGAAAAACGAGAAAAATTAGAGAGAGAAATTATAACGAGAGATCAAAATGAGTGAGAAAAGAGGGAGAAAATGAAGGAGAGACGGAACAGTGACAGAAAGAGAAAAATGAGAGACAATGAGAGAAAGTGAGAGAGAGAGAGAGAGAGAGAGAGAAAATGGGAGAGAAAGAAAAAAGAGAAAAAAGGAGAGAGACAAATTATCACGAGAGATCAAAATGAGTGAGAATGGAGGGAGAAAATGACGGAGAGAAGGAACAGGGAAAGAAAGAGACAAATGAGAGAGAATGAGAGAAAGTGAGAGAGAGAGAGTGGGAGAGAAATGGGAAAGAAAGAAAAACGAGAAAAATTAGAGAGAGAAATTTAACGAGAGATCAAAATGAGTAAGAAAAAGGGGGAAAAAAAAATGAAGGAGACAAAATACGGAACAGTGGCAGATAGAGAAAAATGAGAGACAATTTTTCTTTGAGAGAGAGAGATTCTTTTAGAGAGAGAGAAAATGGGAGAAAAAAAAAAAAGAGAAAAAAGGAGAGAGACAAATTATAACGAGAGATCAAAATGAGTGAGAATGGAGGAGAAAATGAAGAAGAGAAGGAACAGGGAAGAAAAGAGACAAATGAGAGAGAATGAATGAAAAGAGAGAGAGAGAGTGGGAGAGAAATAAAAACGAGAAAAATTAGAGAGAGAAATTATAACGAGAGATCAAAATGAGTGAGAAAAGAGGGAGAAAATGAAGGAGAGACGGAACAGGTACAGAAAGAGAAAAATGAGAGACAATGAGAGAAAGAGAGAGAGAGAGAGAGAGAGTGAGAGAGAAAATGGGAGAGAAAGAAAAAAGAGAAAAAAGGAGAGAGACAAATTATAACGAGAGATCAAAATGAGTGAGAATGGAGGGAGAAAATGAAGAAGAGAAGGAACAAGGACAGAAAGAGAAAAATGAGAGAGAATGAGAGAAAGTGAAAGAGAGAGAGACAGAGAGAGAAAATGGTAAAGAAAGAAAAAAGAGAAAAAAGAGAGAGAGAAATTATAGCGAGAGATCAAAATGAGTGAGAATGAAGGGAGAAAAAGGAGACAGAGCGAAAGTGAGAAAAACAGAAAAATGAGAGAGAATGAGAGAAAGTGAGAGAGAGAGAAAGAGAGAAAATGGGAGAGAAAGAACAAAATGAGAGAGAATGAGAGAAAGTGAGAGAGAGAGAAAGAGAGAAAATGGGAGAGAAAGAAAAAAGAGAAGAAACGAGAGATCAAAATGAGTGAGAAAAGAGGGAGAAAAATGAGGGAAAGCGAAATGGGAGAAAAAGAGAAAAATGAGAGAGAGAGAGAAGTGAAAGAGAAAATAAATGTAAGAGGGACAAAGATTGAAATGCTGTAAAAAGAGAAAAAGAGAAGGAAGAAAAAAATAAACAAAGGAAAGAAGAAAATTAGAACGAGAGATGAAAATGAAAGCGAAAGAAGGCGAGAGGAAAAGAGAAAAATGAGAGAGAAAGTGAAAGTGAAAGTAAAAGGAAAAGGAGTCAGACAGACTGAGAGAAGGTGAAAGAGAAAAAGTGAGGGATTGGAAAATGAGAGAAGGGGGGGAGATGATAGAACGAGAAAGAAATATGAGAGAAAAACAGAGAGAGAGAGAGAAGGGTATAGTGATAAGGGAGAAAAACGGTGAAAGGGGGACAGAGTGAAATATGATGGTGAGATTAAAAAAAATCTGATAATAAAAAAAAAAATCCATCCCCCACCCCAGCTCCGATTCGCAATTTTTTATGGTGTTTTTCCCAGTCTTTCAAACGCCAACAGGAATAAAACCAAACACCCAAAAGCCAAACAAATATTTCCTCAATGAAACATGCATAAAATACCAAAAGTTAAAATCATACCACTGAACAAAAGAGGGAAAAAAACATTCATAAAACAATCTAAAACCAAAAAAGAAACATTGCCAGAAAAACACAAAACTACAAAGAAGCAACAAACAATCTATATCGATAAAATGCACAAACCCACACACAAAAAATAGAACAATAAACATTGTCAGATCATGTCTCATATCTCTGGTGCCATTAAAAACACTTTTGACATTGTTACTGTGTTTTTTGTTATTGGCGGGAGGGGTGAAGATAACCAGAATTGAAGAAGTAAGGGGATACAAATAACTACTGAACGAGATCCACTTCATTCAAAATAAGACGTTTTTTTCCTTCTGAATAAATATTTAATCTCCACCAAAGCTGGCCCCCAACCCGGCTTTAGGCATGGAGTTAACCAAATTATTATGTAAATTATCATGTTATGTTAGTAACGTCAGACAAGAAAACGGTTCTAAAATTTTTAATGCATGCAATAATTCTTTACTCACTGCCGTGCGCCAACAAATTAACGTCAGCTGACTCAAAGTTATGCTGTTTCGGGAATCGTACTTTTCGGCGTTGTCCATTTGACGTAACTGATTCGGTGTGGCTGATTCGGCGTTGCCTATTTGGCGTGGCTGATTGAACGTTGCCCATTTGGCGTGGCTGATTCGACGTTGCCCATTTGGCGTGGCTGATTCGACGTTGCCCATTTGGCGTGGCTGATTCGACGTTGCCCATTTGGTGTGGCTGATTTGGCCTGGCTGACTAGTCGTGACTGATTCGTCGTGACTGATTCGGAATGACTGATTCGAAGTGGCTGATTCGGAGTGACTGATTCGGCGTGGATGATTCAACGTTGCCTATTTTCCGTGGCTGATTTGGCGTTGCCCATTTGGCTTGGCTGATTCGTCGTGTCTCATTCGGCGTGGCTGATTCGGCGAGTCTTATTCGGCGTGGCTGATTCGTCGCGAATGATTCGTCATGACTGATTCGGCGAGACTGATTCGGCGTGGCTGATTCGTCGTGGTTGATTTGGCGTGACAGATTCGGCGTGGTTGATTCGTCGTGGTTGATTTGGCGTGACTGATTCGGCGTGGTTGATTCATTGTGACTGATTTGTCGGTCGTAACTGATTCGAGGAGACTGATTCGGCGTGGCTGATTTGTCGTGGCTGATTCGTCGTGACTTATTCGGTGCGGCTGATTCAGCATAACTGATTCGATGTGGATGATTCGGCGTGACTGATACGACGTGGCTGATTCGGAGTGAGTGATTCGGCGTGGCCGATTCGGTGTGGCCGATTCGGCGTCAGAAAAATAATTGGTCTATTCAGCACAGTCGTTTAGGCGCCAGACTGTTTCGATGTCATTGTCTTTGACCGGAGGCAAGCGCAAAAAAAGGATGAAAGCATTGAAAACACCCAATTTTCAATAACTTTTTATTCATTTAGGGAATTAAGGATCCTATTAAAACACTAATGGAATAATGTAAATTAAAAACTTAAATTAAAAATATTGTATTAAAAAAAAAGAAGAAAAGAACTTAGTAAAGCTATTTAATCTTAGAAATTACTTTTTCATTTTGTAATTATGAGGAACACTCTTCAGGAATTTAATAGAATCTAATGATTCAATTTCCATTTTGACTTTTTGGATTCGCTCGTCAGCATCTCTATATTTTTTTAGCTTTTTTTTTTTTTGAGGGGGGGATATCCAGCGATCAACTTCTCGAGAAATTTAATGATTTAAAAATGCCTCAAACTACTCCTTTTCTTAAACTGGACTGTTCGAGCATATAACAACGAAGAGAGAGAGAGAGAGAGAGCGAAAGAGAGAGAATACATTTGACTATAACGGCGAAGTAGTAATCTGACGCCTGATCGTCCCTCTGCCGAAAAATTCCTATGTCGAATCACCCACGCCGAATCGGCCACGCCGAATCAGCGACGCCAAATGCGCTACGCCGTAACGTCCCATTCCCTGCTACGGGACTGTTATTTTCGAGTGTTCGATTTTCTTCTTGGGAGGATGTGAGTGGATGATCTAGCTCTTTCCTCGTAGGTCAGGCGTTTATATAATATATAGCTTGTGCCACTTATCCGGGGTTGTTGAATGTGTATATCCTAAATCCAGATAGGTTCATTTCCTCGAGGATGGTGGTGCATCACTCGACTTCCTTTGAGGACCGATTCTTTATCTGGTGGCTATGAGGTGACCTTTAAAACAATAATGTAAATTAAAGACGTAAATTAAAGATATTGTATTTTAAGAAAAAATAAACGTACTTAGTAAAGATATTTAATCTTAGAAATTACTTTTCATTTCGTAATTATGAGGAACACTCTTCAGGAATTCAATAGAATCTAATGATTCAATTTCCATTATGACTTTTTGGATTCGTTCGTCAGCATCTCTATATTTTTTTAGCTTTTTTGCGGGGTGGGGGAATATCCAGCGATCAACTTTTCGAGAAATTTAATGATTTAAAAATGACTCCAACTACTCCTTTTCTTAAATTGGACGATTCGAGCATATAACAACGAAGTACTAATTTAACTATTAAACGAGACAGACAGACAGACAAGATAGATAGATAGAGAGAGAGAGAGAGAGAGAGAGAGTGCAAATTTGACTATAACAACGAAGTAGTAATCGTCACTCTGCCGAAAAATTCCTATGTCGAATCGGCCACGCCGAATCAGCGACGCCAAATGGGCTACGCCGAAGCGTCTCATTCCCAAGTGGATCCCAGTAACTGAAAAAAAAATAGCTGTTAATGAGCGGAGGAACTCCACCGAATTAACGGCTATTCGCCCAAACTAAGGCGCCCTGGGTATGAAAAAAAACTACATCCGCGTCCGGGGTATGACGATAAAGTATATCCGCGTCCGGGGTATGACGATAAACTTTTTCATTTTGTAATTGTGAGCAACGCCCTTCAAGAATTCAATAGGATCTAATGATTTAACTTATATTATTGACTTTTTAGATTTTAGATTTCGTTCGTCAGTATCTCTATATTTTTTTAGCATTTTTTTTTTTGCAGGGGGGTGGATGTCCAGCGATCAACTTTTCGAGAAATTTAATGATTTAAAAATGCCTCCAACTCCTCCATTTCTTAAATTGGACTGTTCGAGCATATAACAATGAAATACTACTTTGACTACTAAACGAGAGAGAGAGAGAGAGAGAGAGAGAGAGAGAGAGAGAAGTTTGACTATAACGACGAAGTAGTAATCTGACACCAAATTGTCCCTCTGCCGAAAAATTCTTTGTCGAATCGGCCACGCCGAATAATCGATGCCAAATGGGCTACGCCGTAACGTCCCATTTCCTGCTTCGGTGGTGCATCCATCGACTTCCTTTGAGGACCTATTCTTCATTCGGTGGCTATGAAGTGACCTTTTCTGTCAAATGTCAGTGCTCCTAGGAAATTCTGAGGTGGCACCGAGTACAAAACTTACTTAAGACGAACCAAGTACATACTGCGATCACCACAGATCAACTCCTCAAACCAATTCGAGATAACGCGAGAGAAAATCAGAGAAAGAAAAATATATAATCGACTCTCCCGTCGAGATTCGACGTATGAGGGTCAAGCAGATCAGTTTCCAGGAAACCGACAGCCCGACACCGGCACATGAGATTTGATTATAGTGGTGAAGGTTTCGTGCAGGACCATCCACACTTTTTGAAGGGACGAATACAGAGACCTGGTGCACCGAATGCCACAAGGTTCCCAAACGACCCTCCGCAGGTTTTGAATTCAGAGTTGTCCTTCTCCTAGACCAGTTGCCATCCAAGGCTATAGAACCCAGTCTGTCCTGCTATTTTACCCATAGCTGGAGGGAGAGGAAGAGGATTCATACCTTTCCCAAGGGTATTAGCACGTAAGTGAATGCAATATACTCGACGGAATTTGAACTCGGCTCTGCGATTCCTCAATCCAAGCCGCTATCCATATATCCATATATATATATATATATATTTTATATATAGATATTTAATATAAATTTTATATAATTATATATATTTAATTTAATTTACTTTTATTTTTTATATAAATTTGCTTTTTTTTTTTATATATATTTATATATATATATATTATATATATAATATATATATATATATATTTATATATATATATATATATATATATATATAATATATATATTTATATGTAAAAAAACTTTGGAATGTTTTCATTTTTAAAATGAACAAATTTTTTGAAAAATAAATATAAAAAAAAAAATTTAAAAACATGTAATTGAGGCGATAACAATCGTCCAGAATCCAAGTTCAGAGTCCCAAGAAAAAAAACCAAAACGAATAAAGCAAAATGAGTTCTAATTAAAGTAGTCAATACATCCTAAGAAAATGAATCTTTGAAATCCTAGAAAAAAAATGAAAAGTGAAATTTCTGCATTACACGGATCGTCAGGTCAAGTAATGGTAGGTTTGCCTGGTATTTTATATAGGTTCATAATTAAATATATATATATATATATATATATATATATATATATATATATATATTGAAACTTGACTAATGCATGGAATAATAATGCAACACAAAATGTACTTAGAACAAAATGTATTGAAACAAGAAAGTGTACACAATATTTACATATAGTTTTTTGTATATTCCTGGTAAGACCGTTCCTGGAGAATGTGTTGACTGAGTCGCAGTCGGGCAGAGTCTCTGGTTGAATCTCTTGATTCCTCCTCTCTTCCCGGTACCAACCATATTTATATGGTCGGTACTCCACTATGCAAATTAGGTGGATCCTACCACAACAATATATATAAAATAATCCTATAAATATTTGTAATTATACTGTTGAAAAACCTTAATTGTTTTTGGTTTGAATTAAATGAACAAACCAATACCCATTTCATAAAAATAAGGAATAAAAAAAGAACTAAGAACATATAATTGATTTGAAACATAAAAAAGAAAAAGCTCATATTTAAAAAGAAAAAAATAAATTTTGACGAATAAAGCAAAAAGTTTTAAAGTTTTTCAACCCTTTAATATTATGCTTAAAGCAATCCATAACTATGAACCTAGAAAAATTATTATTTTTTTTATATTCAAACAAAATGTCATTTAATTCGCGTTATCATAAATTGTTGTTTGAGAGTTGATCTGTGGTGATCGCAAACATAGATTTTAAAAATTTTTATAGGTTCATTTTTTTTTTTTATATATATATATATATATATATATATATATATATATATATATATATATATTCACTTGTTATCTTGATTCATAAATTTTCAAATAAATTGACAGAATTAGGAAAAATTTAAAAAAAATGATTGAAAGAAATGATTTTGAACAGGGGTATATAATAAATATATTTAAATTTTCTTATATATATTTTTTCGTTTAGAAAACAAAAAAAATATTATATATATATATATAAAATATGAATATATATATCAAATATATATATATATATATTTGAATATCAAAATATAAATATATATAAATAAATATATTTAAACCTATTCTATTTAAATTTTGTTTGGGATCATTGAAATAAAATGATTGTTTGATGATTTTTGTTGAAACGTTTTTATTATCATCATTAAATATATAATATATATATATATTTTTGTTTAATTAAAATATTATGAAATAAATGAAATTCAAAAGGAAATTAAAAAGTTTAAATTGCAATATATTTATATATATGAGACCATCTATATAAATAAATTTCATTGGATTTAAACTTATTATATATATATATAATTTTATATATATTAAATATATATAGAAATGCAAAATATTATAAATAATTTAAATTTTTTAAAACATTGTATATGAAAAAAAACTATGGCGGCATATATATATATATATAAATTTCAATAATATTTGAATAAACATTTAAATAGGCCATTACTAAAAAAAAATAAAAAATTAAATTAATTTATTATTTTAAATTCAAATTGAATTTTTTATTTAATAAAAAACAATATATTTTTAAAAAACATTTTTATATAAAAAATTCTTAATTTATGAGAAACAAAAATTACTGAAATTATTTCATAAAAAATTAATAAACATATTCTAAGAAACATTATTCAGTCGTTGTGAACAATCCTTTTTAGTCTGAAAAGAAAAATTTATATATTTAAAAATAAAAATAAATTTTATATATATATATAAATATATATATATATATATAAATTTATTGATCCAAAAATATTTGTTTTAATTGAAAAAATTGAATATAATGTCAAAAATTAAAAAAAATGTTATTAATAGCTTTTTATATTAAAACAATCATAATTTAAATATTTATATATTAAAAATATCGAATAAAAAAATAAAAATCAATTTATATATATATATATATATATATATATATATATATTTATTTTTTATTTATATATAAAAGAAATTTTTGTTTTTAATTTCAAAAAAATTTGGATAACATATTAATATTTTCAAAAAATAAATCATAAAAATATATATTTATTTATATATATATATTAAAACAAATTTTAAAATAAATATATTTTTGAGGCATTTTTTGACTTTTTAAAAAATAAGAGATAAATGTTTAAAAAAAAAAAATTTAATTTATCTATTATTTTTCCAAGATTAAAAAACTGGAAAAATTTAAATAAACTAAAAATTTCAAATTAAATTTCCCCATTTCATATAATTATAAAGAAAATCGTTTATAAATTTTATTTTTTTTTGTTATATAATAAATGAAAAAAATAAATTTTTTTTCATGGTAAAATGTAAATCACAATTTTTTTTATATAAATTTTATTTAAAATTTTTTTATTTTATTATTTAAAATTAAAAAAAAATAAATTAAACACACAAAAACTATTTTTTAAGAATATAAATTAAGAAAATAAATGAAAAATTAGTAAAATACATTTTTAATATTTATTTTAAAATTAATTTCAATTGGAAGAAAATTTTTTTGTCCAAAGAAATTTAATAAATTTTTAATGAAACTTAAAAATTTGAAAAAAAAAACATTTTATTTAAAATTTTCAATTTATAAAATTTAAAAACCATTGAAAAAATTTTCAGGATTTTTTTTTTTTTTTTTTTTTATAATTCAAATAAAAATTAAAAAAAACAATTGAATTTCTTCAGTAACAATTCAATTATGAATATTTTTATAATATATTATATTTTAAAAAAATTGTTGATTTTTAAAGACCCATTCATTAAAATTTTTGAAAAATAAAAATTGAAAAAAAAAAAAAAAAAGTTTTTTATATTATATATATATATATATATATATATATATATATATATATAAATATAGATATAATCAAATTGAAAAAATAAAAATTTTTTAAAAATTTTTAAATTTAAAAATCAAGAAAATTTTATTAATATACATAAAAATTAATTTAAAAAAAAAAATTTAAATAATTAGAAACATAAATTTTTTGTCAAAAAAAAAAAGGCACAATATAATTTTCAAAATCACAAAAAAAAAATATATAAAAAAATTAAATTATTAAAGGAAAAAAATATAAACAATATCAAAATATATAATTTAAAAATGTATAAAAAATTAAAAATATCTAATGCCTATAAAACAAAAATTAAAATTTTAAATAAATGTTTTATTTAAAAAAACTTCGAAATTTTTATATAAATAAATTAAATATATAAAAATATAAATATATAAAATATATATATTTATATTTATCAATATTGTTTTTTTAAGAATAATAAATATTATATAAATAAAATATAATAAATATATATAAATAAATGACTTCTTATAATTTTTTATAACAAAAATAAATTATTATAATTATATAGTTATATAAAAAATTTTATAAAATTTTATTTATTTATTATTTAAAAAATTTTTTAAATACTTATATTGAAATTTAAAAAATAAATTTATAAATAAACCAATTTAAAAATTAAAAAATTAATAAATTTTAAAAATACTTAAAAAAAGTCTTTATTTAATAAATTTTTAAATTATATATATATATAAAATGGATAATATTTATAAAATTTTTTAAATAAATGTTTATATATATTTTATAAATATATATATATATATATATATATATATATATATATATATATATATATACATAATCTAAAAAAATATGTTCAAATTAAAATTTAAATTAAAATATTTTATATTTTATAAATTTAAGTATAAAATATTTTCAAAGAATGTATATACAATCATCCAAAGAAAAATTAGAGATAAATAAAAACTTTAATAAATTAAAAGGAAAGAAAAGAATAATTTTATATTTTTTGAATAAATTAAAAAAATTTTATTTTAATATTTGATATATTAAATATATATATAATATATATAAATATATATATATAAATTAAAAGATATATAAAGAATGTATTTATATATTACAAATTTTTGAGGGACAATTAAAATAAATATAATAAAATTTAAGAATAAAAATTAAAGGGGAAATTCTAATAAAATTTATTAAATATATCAAGAATATATATATAAATATATATATATATATATATATATATATATATCCTTTGGAAAATGAATTTTTATTGAAAAATGAATATTTCATAAAATAAAAATACAATTTATAAATTTTTATTTCATTTTATTCATTTATTAAAAGTTTTTACTTTAATTATAAAAAATGAAATCTTTCAATATTTTTTTAATAAATTATATATATAAAAAATTATATATAAATATAAATATATATTATTTTATATTTTTTTTTTAAAATTTTTATATAAAAAAAACATTTTATTTAAAATTTAAGATTTTAATTAAAAAAAAGAAAAAAATATGTTATTATCAAAATTTTAATTCAATATATTTTAATATATATTTAAATTTTTATTTTCTTTTAATGATAAAAATATTTATATAAATTTTAAAGATCGTTTTTTTAAATTTTTATATTATTTTAAATTTTTACATCTGAATGTCAAAATTGAACAATTATCATAGAAAAGTGATACTTCATTCCGAATTAATCGAATCTGTAAATATCAGAATATATATAAATTATCAAAATTGCAATTAAAATATTTTTTTATTGAAATAAACATACAATTATTTCGTTAAATATATATATATTTATTATAACATTTTGAAAAAACTACAATTTTCCAGTCAAAATTATAAAAATACATTCATTCCCTGATTCGTATAAATGTAAACAAATGAAAAATTTAAAAGAAAGGGAAAAATAACAATTATTTTAAGACATTTTTTTTTTATTATATACATTTTTATAGATTAAAAAAATTTTAAAAAAAAAATTGATTTTTAAAAAACAAATTTGAATTTCATAACCATAAAAGGAAGAATAAAGAAAAGAAGAATTTTTGAGAGAAAATTTAAAAATATATATATATATATATATAAATATATATATAAATATATATATATATATATATATAATTATATTATGAATAAAATAAGAATTTTTAATTTTTTAAAATTTATTGAATTTGAAAAAATAAAATTTTTAAAAGAAAATATATATATATATATATGCAATTTTTATTTATATAAATTATTTTTAAGAAAATATTATAGGTTTGATTTGAAAAAATTAAATGATCTGGATTAAAAAATATGAAATAAAAAAATTTACAATCTTGTGACGTTTTAAATAAAATATGTTTCCAATTTATCACATAACTCAAAATTTTTTTTTTAATACCAAACAAAGTTGACTCAAGTAGTATCTGTAAGATAATAAATAAAAAATATTGAATTAATTAAAATATAAAAAAATAAATATAAAATTGAATCGAATGTGAATTTCATCTTAGATTCAAAAACAATAATGATTTGACAACTGAAAAATTATTAAAAAAGAAATATATATAAATATTGTTCCATAAAATAGATTTTGATATAAATATGATTTATATATAAATATATATATTGTATGAAGATATAAGAACCTATTAATCTCTGCGTATTCCTATATCAACGGAAGGGATTTCTTGAACTGATTTATATAAAATAGTTCAATTATATTTTTTTTAATATTTGAATATTTTGAAATCATCTTCGAATACGTTTTCACAACATCGCCCACGTGACGACAACGTGATCATATTTAAACGGAACGCTGATCTTATATAAAAAATTTCAGTTATCTGTTTGGATTAGTTGTGCTCTTATGTCCATCGTCTTTTGTGTTAAATTTTTATATGTTCTAATGTTAATTATGTTTAAATGAAAATGTCCTGAAGATGGTCTTAAATAGACCGAAACGTCCGACGTTGACTTTATATTAACATTAATAAAAGCATAATTAAATATTAAGATTTTTGTTTTTTTTTTCTATATTTTTCTTCATACTGTCGGATCTATATCCATATATTTATATATATATATATATATATATATATTATATATATATATATATATATATATATATATTATTAATGTGAAATCATTCATAAAAAACAAATATAGAAGTTAAAATTTTTTAAATGGCGAGAAAACATTTTCGAAAAAAATTTTAATATTTTTAGACTAATTGATTTTTACAATATAGTTCATGTTACATTTGACTAAAAAAAATTATAACCAGTACAATAGAATTATTCCTATTACCATATTATTAAAAAAACGCACAATCTTAAAATTTAAAATTTAAATCATATTGAATAAACAGCTCCAAATAAATTTATAATTACAATTAACAAAAACATTTCTAAAAACAAAAACATTGAGGGAGGATTACATTTATATTTTCGTTGTTCTGTTAGAACCGAGAGAGGTAAAAAAAAAGAACAAATCTATTTCCATACCTGAAGATGTCGGATTAGAATATGGAACAGACGAAAGCTTGTAAAAAACTAAAAAAAGACCTTATGCAACTGGAATTTATAAACAGGGATCATATCATTCATCTACAGGTTCGGGGTTAATGTACTTTATTAAATTTGTTTGCGAAGATGTATTCTCGCCATTTAAATCATTTTTCTATATTTTTTTTTGTATGAATGATTCATGTAATTATAAATTGAATATATATATATATATATATATATATATATATATATATATATATAATACAGGGTGTCACATAAAGTTCGTGTGCATTTTAAAAAATTTATAACTTTATTTGTATTTGCGATAGAAATAATCTGTAAAAAAAATGTTATAAAGTTTAATGTACCTAGTTTTAAGTAGAGCTAAAATAACTAACGTGATTTCAGGCATTACTGTAAATCAGTTGGCAAATGTTTTCCGTGAACTGCAAAATCGTATTACCCTTTGTATTGCTAATGATGGAGGACATGTGGAAACTTAAATAAAATTTCAATAAAACCTTAAAAAATATAGATTTACTTCTTTCTAATCCTTTTTACAAATTATTTCTATTGCAAATACAAGTAAAGTTATAATTTTTTAAAGTAAACATGAACTTTATGGACACGCTGTATATAGTCATCCACAGACAGACTGTTTTGCTGTATTACAGTTCTTCAGTGGGCCTAGATGTCCAATTGCTTCAAGACGGGACTGGTTAATACTGTTTAATATAGACACAGAATTTACTTAAATATTTGTATCTATAAAAAATAACGTATATATTAAAATAAGTTTCGCATTTAGTCCACTTCATAATATATGACGGCATTTGTTTAAGTTAAGATAGAAATAGCCAAATATTTAGCGAGCAGTAAAAATCGTTGGGAAATTTATAGTTAAAAAGAAATCATTTAAATAAATATAACCATAATTGTTTCCTCTGTAGCTAAATGTTATAGCACGTCAGGCTATATGACAATTCTGTATAGGATACAGGTTCGATTCCTGTCGGAGGACACATATTTTCTCTAAAATTTCTTGGACATTCAAGCCAGTAAATGTTAATACTGTTTATTATAAACAGGGCATTTACTTATTTGCGTCTATAAAATTAACGTATAATCAAAATATATATATATACATATATAATTTTGATATGTTTATTGTCGATGAGTACTTCGTGTTATGGACAAAGAGTATTTTTAATTAGATATAATCTTAAAAAAGAATGTTCTCTCTATCTCTCTATATATATATATATATATATATATATATATATATATATATAAAAGATATATAAATAAATAAACAATTTATAATATAAATGAGGGCAATATATAAATTTTAAAAAAAAGCTTTTCTAAGATAGAATAATTATTTGAATATATAAAAAGTTCGATCCTCACTGGTGCCCAACTTTCGGCCTTGTTTAACTGAAAAAAATCACTATATATATATGTTTGTGTGTTTGTTTCTGTGTGTTTCTGTGTCTATGTCAGCGTGTTTCTGTGTGTGTGTGTGTGTGTGTGTGTGTGTGTGTGTATATATAGACAAAATATGTTTTTGTGTTTTTAAAAATAAAAAAATGTTAAAATAAAAAACGTTTGGAGGTGGGTGTGTGTGGGTGGGTGTGTCTACGTGTGTGTTTGAGCGTTTTTCTTTTCTATGTGTGGGTGTGTTTCTGTGTGCGAGTGTGTTTTTCTCTCTGTGTGCGTGTCTGTTTACATATGTTTGTGCCTATTTGTGCGTGCATGCATATGTGTATTATTTAATTTATGTGCATGTGTGTCAAGCGTCTCTCTCTTTTTCTATCTCTAAATATATATATGCATATATATTTATATATAATTTTGTGTGTGTGTGTGTGTATGTGTGTGTGCGTGTATGTGTGTGTGTGTGTGTGTGTGTGTTGGGTCGCCATTGAAATGATTGCTGAATCCAAACAGAGTTGCAACATTATCAGAAATTGTAAGATTAATAGCTCTGCTTCTTGTCCGTTGTTTCTCCCGACATTTTTTCTTAATTTTCCCATTTTTTTGAAATAATTTTCTTTTAATTAATATCTTCAATTTTTTTTTTTTTTTCATCATTGTTCCCCAATTTAAAAAATGATAATTTTATCGACGTCATAAATCCTAATTGGCGGTATTACCTTTGAATTATGCATCTTCTTCAATATTGTATACAAGAAGCAGCCATATCTTCTGCGTAAATCCAGCCTCGTTTTCGAGGCGTGCAGACGGCCAACGAACATTTATCGTCCGCGTTTTCCTCCTCGTTCCCTTCCGCGTTGATTTATCCTTCCGCCAAATGTAAATAGTGCCAAACGCTAGTACTTCACTCGGACAAAGCATCATCCCTTCTCGACATCGAGATAGTACAATGTTACCGAAACCTCTTTTTTTCTCTCTCTCTCTCTAGCCATTTACAAGTCTTATATTTTCCAATATCGTTTTTTTCTTCATTTTCCAATTTCTTCACCAACGCTATTTCGATTTGGGCCGCCATAATTTTAAGTTCCATTTCTGTTTTTACAAATACCTGTAAATCCAATCCACTTGACCCGCCACCTTTTAATACAAAAGGCAAGTGGCCTTATATTTATATGACTTCATTCATCTGACTTTCTTTAAATTATTGTGTTTGTTCGTGCGCAATACGATTTTTTTTTTGTCTGAAACTAACTCTTCTTTTTATCGACAAGAAATCATGGATATTTATTTTCATTTTTATTTATACTACTCGCAAGTATATTGAAAAGAAAGAGAATCTTATTTTTTTTTTTTAAAAAGAAACACGTCGTTTTGATTGCGATGATGACTTTGATTGAATCAGAAAGACATCAAAGACGAAATGCAAATAAATGTTTTTTCAGCCAATTTAAAATTTTCACGTTGTATACATACTATAACCCCATTTGAAGTTATAAAAATGAATTAAAATAATGATTTTTCTTTCAAGCAAGAGGAACAAAAAAAATTAAATTTTATTTTTGGCAAAAAATAAGAAATTTTTTGATTCAACAAATAGATAGATAGATTTGATAGATAGATAGATAGATTAAATTAGAATGGTCTTTTATAAACATAGATAGATAAATAGAATAATAAAATTTGATGAATGGATAGATAGATAAATAAGATAAGATTTTATGATGAAATTGAAAGATGAAGAAAGACAGATGAAAGATTAATGATATATATAAATATATAAACAATTATTGATATATAGGAAAGATATAGATCCAAGATAGATAAATAACAAAAGATATAAAGATTTAAATGAATGACAGTGAATGAAGAATTGACTAAAGATAGAAAAAAAAAATAAAATATATATATATATATATATATATATATATATATATATAATATATAGAGAAAAAAAATAGATGAGATAAAAACCAAAAAGATGACATAGAAGAAATGTGATGACTGAGAAAATACAAAAGATAATAGAAATTTAGATTATATATATATATATATATATAGATATATATATAGATAGATAGATAGATAGATAGATAGATAGATAGAGAATATAGATGAAATGAATGACATGAATATTGAATTAGATAGAAAGAGAAGAAAAAGAAAATAGAAGATGGATATATATATATATATATATATATATATATATAGATAGATAGATAGATAGATAGATAATAGATAGATAGAAAAAATGATATATATATATAGATATTTACAAAATAATATATATATATATATATATATATATATATATATATATATATATATAGATAGATATATAGATAGATATAGATAGAAGATAGATAGAATATAAAATGAAAAATCCATGAGATAAAAATTTAAAAAAAAAAAAAGAAATATATAGATAAGAATAGATATATATAAGAATATATAGATAGATAGATAGATAGAAGACGGAAAGAGAAGGGAAAAAAAGATATAAATAGAAAGATAGAAGTAAAAAAAAAATATGATTGAGATAGATAGAAAAATAGATAGAGAATAAAATAGATAGATAGATAAAATATTTACTGAGATATATATATATATATATATATATATATATATATAGATAATAGAAAGAGAGAGAGAAAAGAGAGAGACAGAGACAGAGAGAGACAGAGACAGACAGACAGACAGACAAACAAACAGACACACAAACGGACAAACAGAGACAGAGAGAGACAGCGAGAGAGAGAGAGAGACAGAGAAAGAAGACTGTGATAGATAGATGCGAAAAATATATTATATTCTGTCTCTGTATCCCAGATTATCACAAATGAGCCACTTTCGAACTCTTTCATTCGGAAGACGATCACCATATTTTTTTTTCCCCCGTTAATCTTGAAAAGTGCTGGAATTTTTTTTTTTTAAGTTAAAATTAATCCTCACTAGCTAAAAAAAAAAAAAATTCAGAATGATTGATCACCAAGCGAAGTTCGCGCCGTAGTCGAATGGCTGACTGCTTGCAAGCTTAGAAGTTAAAAAAAAAAAAAAAAATCACGAAAGAAAAATGAGTCCAAATGCCTTTCACGCGTAAAATTGGGTGGGTTTTGGACTCACTAAGTGGGCACCACTTAAACTGTCTTCTCCCATGAAATTGCTGGTCAGCACCTAGAAATAAAAAGAAGAAGAAAAATAGAAAATCAGAAAATGGTAGTGATGAAATTATAATTAATATTTCACGGGCTGTTAACCACATAAAAGGTCGGCGTGTTATTTAAAACGGCGGCGCTAAATTAATAGATGTGATACACCTGTGTTTGGCTGGGGGTGAGGTAAGTGAGTCGAGTAGTTTTAATAAGTGCTTAACGATGGGTGTCGAATCGAGAAAAGAAGTTTTCGGTTTATATGTCAAGTTGATAGGTATTTTGATAGATAGTAAAATATGCTTGAAAGAAAAATGGTAAGAAAAAGGAGCGTGAATAGCCCAAGAAAAAAAATTATATATATATATATATGTGTGTGTGTGTGTGTGTGTGTATTGTGTATTTAGGCAGCAATCCATCTTTTATACATGTTTCATTAAAGGTACTACGATTAGGCTTTTTGTTTAAATTTTCTTGTGTTTGAACAAGTGTTTTCTTTTTTGGGCACATGTTCCATAATTCCCAGCGCTTTCGGCTATACTTTTTAGCCATTATCAAGGATGATTTTATTTTTCATTTTTTAACTGGATGTCTGGGAATTTTGATAGATATTAAAACATTCATAAGAGGAAAATGGCAAGAAAATGAAGTGTGAACAACCCAAAATTAAAATATATATATATATATATATATATATATATATATATATATATATATATATGCATCTTTCATTAAAGACAACAGACAAGGTAATACGATTCATTTTTTTATTTGATTTTCCTAGTGTGCGAACATTGTTTTCTTTTCCGGGCACAGTGTGTGTAGAAACTGTCCAAACGTTCTATAATTCCGAGCGCTTTCGCCTATACTTTTAGCCATTATCAAGGATGATTTTATTTTTTGTTTTTTAATTGGATGTATTTGTAGTGAAGTTAAAGTAATGTTTTATTTTCCGAACACGGTCAGCACATTGTGGCCGTGTTCGTAGTTAATATTATTAAGTGTTGGCTTTTTCTTTTTTTATTATTAAGGCTTCCATTATAAAAGATTTAAAATAATGGAAGCTATAATAATAAAAAAAAAAATTGGGGAAAACTGTCTAAAAAAAATTTTTGTTTTCAGCTATACTTCTAGCCATTATCAAGGATGATTTTATTTTTCATTTTTAACTTGATGTCTGGGTATTTTGATAGATATTAAAATATGCATGAAAAAGTGTGAACAACCCATAGGTATATATATATATATATATATATATATATATATATATATATATATATACGCATGTATGTATGTATATATCTGTGTGTGTGTATGTGTGTTGTAACCTAGAAAAGGTTACTGAATGAGGAATGACCAAAACGGAGGTTGGAAATGAAATGGTAATCTTTATAACATCAACAAAATACAATACTCGACAGCGGCATGAAGTACGTAAACTACTGCTAGGGGTGGACTAATTATACAGCATATTACCCCGGACTTACAATAGTGTCTTCATCTTTGTCGCCATCTCAGAAATATAGACAGATACTGAAAGGCCGAAACGTTGTAATAAATATGGCGACAAAGATTAGGAAAGTAGTCCGAATAATGTAAATAGTGTACATAATACCTCATCTCAGAAATATAGACAGATACTGAAGGGCCGAAACGTTGTGATAAATATGGTGACAAAGGTGAGGACAATAGTCCGAATAATGTAAATAGTGTACATAATACCGCATCTCAGAAATATAGACAGATACAGAAAGGCCGAAACGTTGTAATAAATATGGCGACAAAGATGAGGACAATTGTCCGAATAATATAAATAGTGTACATAATACCTCATCTCAGAAATATAGACAGATACTGAAAGGCTGAAACGTTGTAATAAATATGGCGACAAAGATGAGGACAATTGTCCGAATAATATAAATAGTGTACATAATACCTCATCTCAGAAATATAGACAGATACTGAAAGACCGAAACGTTGTAATAAATATGGTGACAAAGATGAGGACAATTGTCCGAATAATATAAATAGTGTACATAATACCTCATCTCAGAAATATAGACAGATACTGAAAGGCTGAAACGTTGTAATAAATATGGCGACAAAGATGAGGACAATTGTCCGAATAATATAAATAGTGTACATAATACCTCATCTCAGAAATATAGACAGATACTGAAAGGCCGAAACGTTGTAATGAATATGGCGACAAAGATGAGGACAATAGTCCGAATAATGTAAATAGTGTACATAATACCTCATCTCAGAAATATAGACAGATACTGAAAGGCCGAAACGTTATAATAAATATTGTGACAAAGATGAGGACAATTGTCCGAATAATATAAATAGTGTACATAATACCTCATCTCAGAAATATAGACATATACCTTTTCAAGAACTAAAACAAATTAATGCCTTTTTCTTTACTTTTGAACAAAAGTTCATCGATTTATGACACAGAAACATATCGTTACAATAAAGTCATCATCCGAATACACGCACACATACACACACGCACACACACATAGGTAGTATCATAGGTAGTAATCACATTTCAGGAGATAAGGTAATACGTAATAAACTAACAACAAAAACAACAGGATTTTCCCAACCATGTAACAACAAAAGAAAAATGCTAAAATCACATTAAACACACGAATTCATTCACTAGCTCAGTCACTAAATCTAAAAAAATCTACCACGATTCTAACTGTAGATTTTCATAACATAATTTACCTCCCTAGAATGCACACTATGCCAGAAACAATATGTAGGAAAATCTGAATGGCCCTTTCACTATAGAATTAATAATTATATAATCGAATTAAGTCGACTCCCCATGAAAAATTATTACCTGTAGAACAACATTTCAGCCTAAAAAAACACGATTTCAAAATCCATGCCAAATTCACTATAATGAGAGAATAGAAAAGTTCAGAGCAGATAACATTAGAAAAAATTTTAGAAGGATATGAAAATAAAGTGGATTTGGCGTTTAAAAAATGCACTATCCAGAACAGGTTAAATGTGGAAAAATTTAACAATATAGAAAGTATTAATATATAAAAAAAAATCAGGACCTACCTACATTTTCACCCACACAAAACATACATGTTGCGGAGGTTTTGATTTATCATACTTATATGACACACACCTATAGTATATACACACTTACACACATCACATATAAATATCCCTAAGAAACAAATAACACGCACACATCTATATATAGACACATATATATCAAAAACTTCATTAGAAATTCAGAGCAGCATGAATCCATCCAGCTATTATCTTAAATTTTTGTTTTAAAAGAGACTGTTTGACCAACAAAGGTCTGATAAAAATTAATATTAAAAAAATAAAAAAATGGAAAAAAAAAAAAAAACTACAGACAAAAGTTCATTTTCTCCATCAAGACATTCATTTCTATAGTTCTTCTACCAACAAGCAAAATTTTTTTTTCTCTGATGATGGCCATGTTGGCCGAAACTAGTCGAAGAATCTAAATTTTAAAATAATAATAAAAAACGAAAGAATATTAATATACAACCCAGTGTGTCTTTTTTTTTAATTTTTAAATTTTTTTATTATTCAAAATATATATATATATATATATATATATATATATATATATATATATATATATATATTGGGATAAAATGTTTCATTTTTTCCAACTTTGTCATACATTTTTCCCCTCCCATATATATATATATATATATATATATATATATATATATTTTTATAAAAATAAATTTTTTAAAATTATATTAAATGAAAAAATTTTATTTGAAATTTGTAATTTTTGAAAAACTTTTTTCATGTAGTTCCATTTAACAAAAATTGAAAAAAAAATAAAACAGAAACCATTATGTTTATATATCAACAATTTTTTTTAAATAGTTTTTTTTCTTATTCCAAATGTTCCATAAAATTTGAAAGTGTTGAATACATTGATCACAAAAATCAGCAAAAATGAAAAAATTTTGGTCAAAATGTTTATCAATCTCTTTGAACCATAAATAAAAATGAAAATTTAAATATATTTTAAAAATCTCTCCTGAAAATAACTTTTCTCTCTTTATATAATTTATTGTTTTATATCTCAAAAAATATGAAAATATATATATTTATATATAAATATATATATATTCATAGAGCTGACATAGGATGCTAATAATTTTTCATGAAAAATAACATATGCTTTCCATATATATAAATATATATATATATATAAAATTTATATATATATATATATATAAAATATATATATATATATATTATATATATATATATATATATATATATATATATATATATATATATATATATATATATAAATAACATCTTTAAAAATAAACAATATCATGAAATTAAAAATAGACCTTTTTTAAAATTATAAAAAATATATTAATTGTAAATTACAGAGAATTAATATAAATTAGTTTATTAAAAATAACCTTTTTTTACAAATTAAAACATAACCATGTAAAAAAATAAAAATATGGAATAAATTTAAAAAAAACAATTTTGCAAAAAACCATTCAATGAAAAAAATATTTAAAGAAAGTTTGAGGATGAAATGGAACTAATGCAAATCTATTTATATTTTATCTAAATATTTCACACACACAACATTTAAAAAAAATGGTGAATTCATAAAATATATATATAAATATATATATATATTGATAAATTTGACATAAAAAAATCAATAAAAAACGTTGAAATCAAAAATGCAAAAGTATAAATTAAAAGAAAATTTTTTGGACTTATTTATCTTAAATTTTATAATTTAATTGTTATTTGAAAAACCAAGGTGTCCGAAAGTTTAAAAGTTTTGGATTGGGAAAAAAAAAACGAAACCTTCAATGACACAAAACATAAATAAATAAAAAAATAACGAACAGAATGAAAGATGAAACGTTTTAAAATTTTTTTTTTTTAATGAAGAATTATATTAAAAGTTTTAAATAATATTAAACCATGTCATGTCAATTAAAAACTAAAAATCATTTTATATCATGATTTTATTAAAGTATAATATGATATTATTTAAAAATAAAATTTATCAAATAGAAAGATATGGATTTATTTTTGAAAAATATGCAATAACTGACAGAAAAATAAAATATTTTATTCGACAATTTAAATAAATAGAAGAAAAGAAAATTATATCTTGGGTAAAAAATTTCATTTCCACGGATCAAATTGAGAAATCTGTTAATTTTTCCAATTTTTCAAATTCGCTGGAACAGAAAATTTTAAGCCAGAAAGTTTTTTTCTTTGATTTGTCGGAAATATTAACATAAATCTATCAATCAACCATTTACCCATAACGGAATAATAAAAAAATATAGCATGTTTCTTTCTAAATTCCTCGACAAACCTGGAATGATTGCAAAATCATCTATATGAAAATATTTGGAATCGTTTAACACGAAACTCTCATAGACGTTTTAAATTTAACATCTTTTCTACAAATAATTTTAACAGAGAGACAGCTGATGAAAAATCACTTTTATAAATTAATTTAAACGTTATTTTAGGATGAATAGACAAAATCGAAACGATTTCTTTATTTTTCTCTTCAATGAAATTCAACACAAATAGTACTTAAAAGAAAATAAATAATAAATTCCTTTTGGTTTACATTTCTCCCTATTTAAATAAAAAAAAAAATTCAAAATGCAATGTCAATTGATATCTTCAGATGCTTCGATCTAAGATAATTGTCCTTTTCATTTTTATTCTATCGTCTATTTAATTTAACACAATAATAATGAAACAAACATAATTCTTTGCTAGTGATTCAATGTTTTTTTTTTGGCAAAAATGCTTAAAAAAAAAAATAACATTTGAAAAAAATTTAAATTTGATTTCAGCGTGGATATAAATTTTTTAAGAAAAGAAACAAATTTCAGGTAATTTTGTCTCATATTTTAAATAGCGGAAAGAAAATTTCAATCAGTTGCTGAAAAAAATCTTAAATATTGAACCTGTCATTTGCCAATGAACATTTAAAAAAATCATGAAAAAGAAAACTAATTGAACTGTGGACCCAATATCAATTGTCTGGTAATTTGCTTTTCAAAAAGAGCTATAGCCCATGATAAAAAATTTCTCTTGTCCTTGCTATAATAGGAATTTACAAAAATTCATCTTGTGTTTGTTCATTCAGAAAAAATCTTTTCTTAAAACTGACTTGTTAATAAATTTTAAAAAATATTTATATATATATATATATATATATATATATATATATATATAACAATGAAAATATAAATTTAACAACCTACAAATATATACCTATTCATATGGTTTCACCTATTTTAATTAATAAATTATCAATTTTGAAAAATAAAAATTTTTTTCTTTGGACTCTGATTTTTGGAATCTTCTTATTAGAATTTCATTTTCCCCATCTATTCATTCGTAAATTTATTTTTCTTTTAATTATTCTTTATGAATCCTTTTTAATATTGCTTTTTCATTTCATTTCTATTTAAAAATTTTCTAAATCAGAATTTAAAATTTCTCATAATTATATTTTATAAGATTATATATATATATATATATATATATTATATATGGAATGTAAATTATAAAATATATATAAAAATGGTATATATTGCCCATCCCATAAAATTTATATATATTTAAAATGTTTCATTAAAAACGACAGACAAGGTACTACGGTTAAGCTTTTTATTTAATTTTTTTCTTGTGTTCTGAACAAGAGCTTTCTTTTCTGGACAAAGGGTGTGTAAGAACTGTCCAAATGTTTTATATTTCCGAGCGCTTTCGGCTATACCTTTAGCCATTATCAAGGATGATTCGATTTTTCAGCTTAATTGAGTGTGTGTGTTCTGTGTATGTTTTAGTGTGTGGTAGGGATGTTTTAATTTCCGAATACGGTTAGCACATTGTGGCTTTGTTCGTAGTTAATATTGTTAAGAGTTGGCTTTTTCTTTTTTATTATTAAAGCTTCCATTATTTTTAGTCTTTTTTTTTTGCAGGTGGATGCAGTTAATATATTTGTGTTTTCTACTAGTATGTTTCTAATGGAGTCTGGTAAATTTGTGTGTGTGTTTAAATGGGTTCTAATGGAGCTGTGATCAGATAGGTGTAACGTAAGACGTCTGGATAAGCATGTGGTTGTGTAACCGATGTAATTATTTATGAGTCCGGTTTGATCAGGAACACAGTTCCTTAAGGGGCATTTGAACTCATAGATAATGTTCGTTCTTTGTAATTTTGACTTAGTTGGTGTGTTGTTATTTCTGAGGATAAGGTTAGCTGTCTTAATTTTGTTATAACATATAATTAATTTGATTTTTTATTCGGGTCAATTGAATAGTATATATATTTATATTATATATTATTACACATTCGTCTTGTCATTAAATAAAAAATGAATTTTGTTTTGAAAAAAAATTAAATTATATTTTTTAAAATATAACGAATATAAATTACTTTAGAATTATATAAATAATTATGAATTTATAAGGTTGTTTAAATTTTGTTGATTAGTTTTTTTGTTTAGTATATTTATATAAATAAATTGAGGAAGATTTCGAAAAGAAAATTTAAAAAAACTAAAAAAATTTTTTGGTAAAATTTTTGAATGTTACCTAAAACATTTTTAAATTTTTTATTAAATAAATACAATATATATATTGGATTATATATATATATATATATATATATATATATTATATATATATATATATATATAATTATTTAAAATGTAAGGCAATTTAATTATAAAAATTTTATAAAAAATTGTCAAATTTTAATTTTGTTCAATATTAATAATGTTTTTAAATTAATTTTATATACAAAAAATATAAACAATTAAACATACCGTTTGAACATTAACAATTTTAAAAAACCAATTACGAAAGAATTTTTATAAAGTATTTTTAAAAAAATTAAATATTTATATAAATATATATTTAAATTATATATTATTATTCATTTATAAATATATATTTATTATATATATATATAAATAAATTTCATTTTATTTTTAGTTTTTTTATAAAAATGTTCAAATTTTTATGACAGTTTATATTTTTCATTTGATTAATTAAAAATTAAATAGAAAAAAAAATATTTTAAATTCTTTTCCCAAAAATATGAAACAAAGTTCATTTGTTTTTTTTTATTGGCCGAAAGATGTGGCTTTTTAAAATGTGATTTCATTTTTCAAAATTTAAATATTTTTTTAAATAATGTAACATCTATTTTCCAAATCTTTGATAGTTTTAATTTGATTAATTTAATTTAGAAAAAATCAGTTATTATCAAAATTTTTTTTCAATTTGATATTCTATATATATATGAATTTATATTTATATATATATATACATTTTTTGATAAAAAAAAAAGCTAAGAAATTTTTATTTATATTTATAGATATTTATAAATATTTAGACATATTTTTTTTTTATTAATTTTTTTATATATAATATTATTTTATATATATAAAAATATATCATATATTAAATAATTATTAAATATATTTATTTATTTAAGCCTAATTTTCATCAAATAATTTAATTTAAATATAAAATATATATATGAAAAATTTTGCATAAATATATAAATCTTATTTTCAGCAATTTAAAAAATTTAGAATTTATATTTATAACAATCGATTTTCAATTATGAATTTAATAATTTATAATTAATGGAAAATAAATAAATAATAAAAATATTTTAAAAAAATTTAATATATATAATAAAAATAAAATATTTGAATTAGAATTTAAAAAATTGATTTAAATTATATATAAATATTCAAAATATATATTATATTAAAAACATGAATCTTATTTTTATAAATAGAAGTTAAAAAAAAAAAAAACATTTTTTTTTATTTTTTAAATCTTAAATTTATTTTTTTTTCAAAATTTGAAGAATGATTATAATATAAAAATCAAATTTAATTTTAAAATTGGAATGAATTAAAAATCATGTTGTTTTAGGGTTATTTAAACGGAAAAAAATTTAATATATTTCCAATATATGTTAATTAATAAATCCAATTTTTTCATAAAAACGTAAAAATTTTTTAATATTATTGTTTAAAAATAAAATGTTTTTCAATTTATATCTTATAAATATTTTTTAAATCATTCAAATCAAAGTTATAAATATTTTATGTATATATATATTAAATAATCATATTTATTTATAAATATTAAATGAAAAATTTAATGAATGTTTATCAATAAAACTAAATAAAAATATTTAAAGATAAAATTTAAATTTGTTAATTTTTTTAAAAAAAGAAAATTAATTTATTATTCAATCAATAAAGATAATTATAATATGATTTATGTTTGAAATATTTATACAAAATTGAAAGATTCTTTAAAAATAATTTTACCAGAAAAATTTTATTATATAACTGATGTTTGATTTATAAATAAATATAAATAAATTTGTAAAAATTATATGGAAATAATGATAAAAAATTTTTACGGCATTTGTCACT
>CAHIKZ030001401.1:952500-1030000 GCA_903632075.3 Acanthosepion pharaonis
AATTATTTTATATATATTTATATAAACAATATAATATATATTTATTTATAATTTATATTATTATATATATATATATTATATTTTTTTAATATTATGAAAAATATATATTTGAATAAAAAATATATATTTAATAAATAATATATAAAAATTTTAATATTGATTATATATATTTTTATATATTATTTCTGAATATATTCGAATAAAAAATTTTTTTTTGTTTTGGATTTCATTAAATCCATATTTTGCAAAATTTTTTTACTTATATATTTACAAAATTTTCTATAAGACAAATTATTTTACATATTTTATTTTCTTTTAAATTTTTTATACCAAATTTTTAAAATTTTATTATTTATTCCATGTATTCAACATATACAGGAATTTAAAAATTTAAATTTTTTTAGAATTCTAAGATTAATATATTTTCATAATTACTTAAAGGTTTTTTATTTTATTTTAATTTTATTTAAAAGGTTTTTTTATTTCTTCTGATTCCACTTGCAAAAATAATTAAAAAATCTTGGAAAAACAAAATATTTTCTTTTTTTAAATTTAAAAATATTTAAATTTTTTTTCCTTTCTTTCCACAATTTCTTTTCTTTTTCCTTTTCCAAAATTATTAAAATTTCAAATATTCAATCATATAAATACCAAAATTTAAATATATCATTAATTTTTTTTTTATACAGATTTGATAAAAATGAATTATTAAATAGAATTATGAGATATATAATTTTTTATGAATTTGATTTTTAATAAACCATTTAAAAAGAAAAATCTTTTTGGAATTCAAAAAAATTAAATTAAAAAAATTTCACATAAAAATTAATTTTTTTTTGTTTTTTTTTCAAATTTATGCTTTATTTAATATATATCTTATATGCATATATATATATATATATATATTATATATATATATATAGTATAACCATAAATTTTTTTAAATTTTTTATAACTTTAAATTTTAGATTATAAATTAAAAAAAATTTAATGAATATAATTTATTAGATATTTAATAGAATATTTTTGTTGTACAAAAAATTTAAAATTTTATATGAATAAAATTAAATATTTTATATATATTCATAAATTTTGAATTATATAAAATTTTTTTGATTATATACATTATTTAAATAAAAAACTAAACAAAGTTTTAAATAAAATCATAAATTTATAATATTTATTTATATATATATATATATATATTTATATATATATAATATGTATATATATATATTTATATATATATATATATGTATATTTTTTTAAAAATATTTAAAAAAAAATGAATTGAAAATTAGAAATTGATGAAAAATATTAACATTTATTTTTAGATATAATATAATTTTATATTAAATTTTAAAAATAAATTTTTTCCAAATTCAGAAAATAGAAAAATGAAATTAAAAATTCATTATAATTTAATTATAAAATCAATGATAATTCAAAAAAATTATAAAATATAAATTAATTTATAAAATTAAAGACGAAATTTTTTTTTTCCATTTAAAAATATAAAATTAATTTAAATATATTTAATATATATTGAGAAATGATGATTTTTATAAAAATTTAAAATAATATTTAATAATAAATATAAAAAATTGATTTAAAATTTTATATTTTAAACAATTTATTATATTTATATATAAATATATATATATTTTATATATATATATATATAGATAATGTAATTGATAAAGACTTTCAAAGAAATTTTATATTTTTTTTTTTTTAAATATTATTAAATAAAAAATAATAAAATAAAAGGAATTTTTTGGATTTTATTTTTTATAGTTTTTCATTACATAAATTATTAATCTATTGATATTATAAATTATTATTTTTAAAAAAAAAATGGTTTTTAATTGAATATATTAAACATAAAAAAATATAAAAAATATAAAATATAAATATATTTTATATGAAAATGATCATTTTCATAAAAATATAAATATTTTTAAAAAAAATTTTTTAAAAAAAAAAATTAAAAAAAATGTGAAAATAAATTATGAATAATTAAATTAATAAAATTGTTTTTACATATAAATTAGAATTTATATTTTATATATAAATTTAACAATAATATATATATATTTGAATAAAACTAAAATATATTTCTAATATATATAAATATAAATAATATATATGAATTATATATACAAATATAAATGTTAAAATATATAAATATGAAGAAGAATGTTAAATATCATAAAAACAACGGTTTCCCTAATATAAAATAGACAATGAAATATGATATATATATATATATATTTATTAAATATATATATAAAATACATATTTAAAAATCAAATTTCATTTTTTACAAAAATAAAAATATATTCCAAATATAAAATATTATATATATATATATTATAATAAATATATATATATATTGATATGAATAAAAAAATCAAAATTTATTATCTATTATAAAAAATTTAAGATGCCAATATTTATATATAAAAAATAACAATACATATATTAATCAAAATTATAAAGAACGAACATTATCTATGAGTTCAAATGCCCTTAAGGATATGTATATCCTCACAAACTGGACTCATAAATAATTACATCGGTTACACAACCACATGTTTATCCAGACGTCTTACGTTACACCTATCTGATCACAGCTCCATAGAACACATTTAAAACACACACAAATTTACCTGACTCCATTATTAGGAACATACTAGTAGAAAACACAAATATATTAACTGCATCCACCTGCAAAAAAAAAAGACTAAAAAAATAATGGAAGCTTTAATAAAAAAAAAAAAAAGCCAACTCTTAACAATATTAACTACGAACAAAGCCACAATGTGCTAACCGTATTCGGAAATTAAAAACATCCCTACCACACACTGAACATACACACAGAATGCACACACTCAATTAAGCTGAAAATCGAATCATCCTTGATAATGGCTAAAGGTATAGCCGAAAGCGCTCGGAAATATAAAACATTTGGACAGTTTTACACACCCTTTGTCCAGAAAAGAAAGCTCTTGTCAGAACACAAGAAAAATTAAATAAAAAAGCTTAACCGTAGTACCTTGTCTGTCGTTTTTAATGAAACATGCATAAAGGAAGGATTTGCCTAAATATGTGTTTTATATATATATATATATATATATATTTATATATATATATATATATATATATATATATATATATATATTTAAATATAAAAATATATATTTAACAAATATATTAAAAATATTTAGATAGAAAAAAAAATAGCGAATCATTTTTATATATGTATATATATTTTTATATATAATAAAAATTTATTTATTATTAAAATTTTGTAAATTATTTATTATTTATATTCATGATTTTATATTTATCATAGATAGAATATATGTTAAATATATTCCTATTTATATATATATAATATATATATATCATGTTTATTTATATGATATTTAGATTATTTTTTATTTTTTTTTTTAATTTTAGATAAACCTTTTCATTTTTTATTTTTAAATACTTGTCTTTTAGGAAAATTTTAACAAAATTTTCATTAAAATTTTGATCTGATTTAATTTATTTTATTATCAAAAAAAAAAGGACAAGAAAATTTTTTTGTTTATTTTAAAATTTTGAGTTAAATATTTAATATTTAAGATACATAGATATATAAATTTATATTTATATTTTATAAAGTAAATGAAATTTTTTTTGTTTTGACTGAAAATTTTTTGAAATTGACTTTTTTATTCACCGAATATATAACATCAAATTGAAGTCTAATGGCCAAATTTTTCTTTAATCTAAAAAAAAGAACCCTCAATCTGAAAAAAATTTTTTCTTTATATAAATATATTTAGAATATTCAATATAGATCATAAAAAACTATCAATTATTCACAAAAAATAATTTTTTTTGGAAAATATCCAAAAAAATTTAAATAAATAATATTTCATATAAATCACCAATCAATGCAAAAATCAAAGAAACAAACTCTTTATGGACATTTTAAATTTTCCCAGAAAATAAAAATCAAAATTTAAATTCAAAGGAAATTTCAAATAAGGAAAAAATTGAAAGCAAAAAAAATTTTCAGAATAAACTAATGAACCTAAATTAAAAGGACTGAAAAATATTTATAATTAATAATTAAAAAAAAAAAATCATTTCTATATTGAAAATATTTCAGACTAAAATTTTTTCACTAAAAATTTATAATAAGGTTTTTAACAAAATGGGTTTAAACAAGTTTTAGCATAAGAAATTTTGTTGTTAAATGAGATAATTGTGTTTGTTTTCAAAAAAATGGATGTCAATTAAACAAAAACTAATTAATATAAAAAAATTTGTTTTTTTCTTAAATTTTAAAATTTATTTATAAATAAATATATATATGTATTTATTTATCAAAAAATTTTTATATAGGCAATTTTAAGATCAATAATGAAGAGAATAGTAATAAAAAAAATTGTTTATAAAACCAATGGGAGATGTTGGTTAATAAACAAAGTCAAAAATATATATATATTTTATATATATATATGAATATTAAAAATTGATGAAATTTGCCCAGTTTGATATAAATACATATAAAGGTAAGATTATAAATATATCAAAAGGAAAAAAATATCAAAACTTACAATTTTGATAAACCAAAATAACAATTTTATTAATAAAAAATTAGAAAAAAATAGATATCTTTAAGTTTGAAGATTTGTTTCAATTATCATCAGCATTTTTTAATGTCTTTGAATACTAATTTCAAAAAACTAATTTTTTTATTATATATATATATATATATATATATATATATATATATAAATATTTATAAAATATATGATTTTCGATTTTGATAATTTTTGTTCAATGAAAAAGATCACAAGAAAAAAAAATGAAAAATCCAAATAAAAAAAAATAAAATTTTAATATACCTAAAAGGTTAAAAAATTTTTAAGAAAATATTTTTTAAAAAAAAATCATAAATCAAAAAAAAAATAAAAAGAATTTCTTCATTAAGTTAAAATAAAAAGTATTATATCTTTGTTTTTATTAATCCATTTCTCGGCTTTTCCTTTTTGATGATGTGAAATTTCATTAGTTAAATGTTTTTCATAAATACTAACAAATTTACATTTTAGTATTTAATAAGTTTAGAAGAAATCCACCAAGTTATTAATACAAAAGTCAAAGATTTCGTCCAAAAAATTATTGTCAACGTTCAATTTATTTTTTATATCATTAATCAATTTAAATTAGGCATGAGAAAAATAAAAATATCTTTAAAAGAAAAAATTGAAATAAAGAAATTTCATATTTATATATATATAAGGCGAATATTTTTATATATGATTATATAAGAATTGTTTGCAAAAATAAACAATTGAAATTAAACTTATAAAAATTGTTGTAGAGTTGAAAAAATTAGGTTTTGAATGAGATTGTTATTTGTTAATTGCCTCTTCAGAATATTTCAATTTCTATATATATATAGATATAGATAAGACTTTTTTTATCATAAAACAGGTTTAATGATATTTATAGAATATAGGAATTTTTGGAATGATATAATTAATTTTTGTTCAAGAGAGATAAGACAGATGAAGTTGAGAATGTTTAAATTGACTAAAAGAAATTGGAAATTATTTTTTTACATAAATATTGATATATTTCATATATATAAAAAAAGGGCCGCAAATATATGAAATATTCATAGAGATTTTAAATGCCTAGAAGAAATAGATGATCGTTAAAAAAATTTTTTAACCTTATTGAAAAAATAAATATTTCATAAATTTTAAGAATATTCTACATATAATTAAATATGAAAATATGACAATATAAAAATGGAATCAATAAAATTATAATTTAAAATTTCTGAAATAAACAAAATTAAAGAAATTAAATGATTTTTTAAGATACTATATATTTTTATATTCTTTTATATATATATTTATTATATTTATTTTTTAATGAATTTTTCAATAATAAAAATAATATTTTATAAGAAAAAGAATTCTAAATTTTTAAAAATATTTCTTTAAATATTAAATTTTGTTTTATCTGATTTTTTTAAAAAAGTTTAGCAAATTTGTAAAAAACTTAAAATATTTAAAAAGAAAAAAAATTTAAAATAAAATTCAAATAAAACTTTTGAATTATTGAATTTAAAACACAGCAAAAATTTATATAATATAGACCATATATATAAAAATAATGTATATTTATAAAAAAATATATATATAATATATATTATAACCAAATATTTATTTATAAAATTATTTTATTTATTTTTTTAAATTCAAAAACTATTTTATAATTTAATTCCATGGACATAATTTTTTATGTCATGTAAGGATATAGATTATGATAAATTGGAATAATAAAAATTTTTAATATATTATTATTAGAAACATTTTCATTTCATCCAATTAGATACAAATATAATTCAGATATATATTACATTTATATATATATTAAATATATATAGTGCTGTTCGATAAAAGTGACTCACCTGATTTTTTTTTTTAAAAATTTAAAAAACTATTGTTTTTGGGTCAAAACTAATTTTTAATCTTACTAATATAAAGACCCCTTCCTGACCACCAGTTAAAAAGTTTTTACTCACCCTAAGGTATTCTATTGATAATTATAATTTTGGATATAAATGAGATTTAGGGAAAAATTCTAATAAAAAAAAAAGTGACTCACTTATTTCCTGCAACTAGTAATCAATAGAAACATAACCGAACAGCTTTAAATAAAGAATAATAGAGGTATAATTTATTTATAATAGGTAATATAGTAAAATATTTAATAATGTATGGGTCCTCCTTTATTTTGAATAACCTTTTCAACCCTTTTTGGCATTGACTTGATTAGGTTCTGGCAAATCTCATCTCCAAGCATTGAATTCCATTCGGATATGAAATTCACAATCAAATCCTCTTTGTTGCTCAACTGCTTTCTCGAGAGCCTGTACTTTATAATGCTCCATAAGTTTTCTATGGGGTTGAGGTCAGGAGATTGGGGCGGCCATGTCATAACACTCACCTGCTTCTCATCAAAGTATTCCTTCATCAATTTTGATTTGTGACAGGGAGCATTATCCTGCATAAAAATGAGCTTGGTGGGGTCGATTTGCACCCTTTCAGCAGAAGGGAGCAGACAAGACTCTAAAATTCTCTTGTACTGCTCGCTCCTGAGGGTCTTTTCAATAGGTTTTAAGAAACCAGTTCCATGAAAAGAAAAGCATCCCCAGAACATTATACTGAACGGATGCTTGACAGTACTTACTGCTAAATTCAAAGAGCTTTCAAAGCTTCTTCTTCGGATTTTAGATCGCTTATCCTTTGAATTTAGCTCAACTTTCGTTTCATCGGAGAAGAGAACATTTAGTAAAAAAAAAATCAGGTGAGTCACTTTTATCGAACAGCACTGTATATATATATATATATATATATATATATAAATATATATATATATAATATGTGTGTTCGATGTGTGTATGTTGTGAACAACCTTGAATATTCGACCTAATTTATAAAAATAAATATTATAGGAATAGTATTTTTGTATATTTTTTTTTTTATTTAAGATGAGTTTATAAATTTAAAGAATAAATATATTTATTAAATTCTAAAATAATGATTCCAACAATTACATATCTGTCATATAAAATGTATAAATAATGGATCAACATTGTTTTATACAATCTTTTGAATTAAATTGAAAAAGGCATTATCCTTTGGAATCTTCTCACACAATGAAATATATATTGAAAGCATGGTGCAGAAGTCGAGATGCCTAGATTAAAACTGATGCATGTCACCTATTAAAAATTTAAAAAAATAATCAATCGATTTATAAAGATGTTTTCAGACCAGATTTGAAGTTGTTTATTTAAGGATGAATTTAATTTGTTCAGTCGTTTTGAAAGTTTGTATCTAAAAGAATTTTTGTCACTTGTTTTTTATGAATAAATATAAAATAATTTATAAAAATAATTTAAATAATAGAAAATTTATAAAAAAATATATAAAGATTTTTTGATTCATCTTTTAAAATATTTTTTTTTGTTTAAGATTAACCAATTACACAAAAAAAAAAACATTTATTTCAATTTATTCCAATTCTTAAAGGCTTATTTATGTCATATTTAGTAAAAAGTTTTTTCCGCAAAAATGTATGAAGATTTAATATGAATGATTAAGAAAAAACTAGAACAATATTTATTTAAAAAGATAAGAGAACAAAACTAAATAGCAAAATTTCGCAAAGAGGGAAAAATTTTCACATATCAATTTTAGGAATATAGATAAGCAATATATATATATATATATATATATAAATTATGAAGATAGAAATGAACAAAGAATAATTAAATAATTTAAAACAATAAATTTTGGGGTAAATTAAATAGATAGATAGATAAATAGATTATGTTATTAAAATATATATATATAATGAATTGAATTTAGATATTTTAGATAGATAGAAAATAGATATTTGATAGATATGTATCGATTAAGATATAGAAAATTGAAATATTTCATTTTTTTATTACATAAAAAATCTTAATTGTTCGATTTATATTGATCAGATTGATATATATATATTATATTGCCTGGTATAGAAAACATTTCCCATAGAACAAAATTAACAATTGGTTAGATTATGGCCATGGTATCAGTTGAATTTTAATCCAACTAATTTGAAATTTTAGGAAAAAAACCCATTCTCAATTAAAGAAAATGATTTTAGAATCAGTGTGGAAAATAAAGCCCGCGTTTTGGGTTATGATTTCCCTTTAAAATATGTTGATTGAAAAAATTGGTTTGAATTGACACTTTTGAACCCACTTTTCCTAACAACGGACTAAGGCTAATTTGTTTGATTTTTCCAGACAGACTATTGTTTGACCACAACAGGATCTGTTTTGTTATTTTTCGGAAAATTGAGCATTTATTTTTCGGATATATCTACCCAAAATTTAATTGAAACGGAGACAGGGCACCTCTCTGAAACTTATACCATCAACAGTTACCATAAGGTTATATAATTGAAATATTATATATATATATAATAATTTATTTAACAGATCCAAATATATATAATATCAAACCAGACAAGATATAAAATCTTATAATGTAAATTAAATAAATATCAAAACTCAATGTAACAGTCTATGTAAGGAAAACCGTAAAAAAAATAATTTGTTTTAATTAATTAACAGATAGAAATATTTGGGTATTAAAAGTGGCCAACAAAAGAAAACAGTATTTATTTATGTTAATTTGAATAAAATTACCATGTTCATTTTTCGTGGATATATATCTATATAAAAAATTACTTAATTAAACAATATCATCATCAAAATTTGCTGTTTGATATATAATAAAAAAAAAATTGTTGTTATTCATCATATTTTTTGACAAAACATCCAAAATGATGATATATCTATTTAGTTTTTTTTAAAATTTTAAATGAATTATGTATGACTAATTTTTTCAAAAAAAACCAAAAAAACATAAATATATAATAAATATGACAGGATGAATAATTAAATTTAGTAGATAAAACTTTTTTGAAAATTTAAGAAATGCATGTATTAATTTTAAATGGGAACATATATATTTTACATTCGATCATAATTGTTGGCAGATTTTATTTTCAGCAGGTTAAATTTATACTGCCATCAAGGTAATGAGAATGAATTCAAATAATATTTTAAAATGGGAAAAAAAACGCAGGGAAAAATATAAAAATTATTCATTGGAGTTTTTATATAAAGATTGCAAGGAGATATAACTCCATTCCTCATTTGTAGAATCATTATTGTATTGAAAGGTTCTAAACCGATTACAAGAGCAGATTTTCATAATGTTATCAAAATCTTTCCAACATATTTAAATCAAGTTTAAGATTGAAGACAATATACACATACACTGAACAAACCAAAAGATTACAAATATAAATATAGCATTGTCATTAAAAAATGCATTTACCAGATTCTTCAATGGACTTCATGTTCAAAAATCCAGATATGTTCAAAGCTTAAAGAATAAATTTACATGAATATTCAATGAAATGGACTTCTTAAATTTCTAAAGAAGGAAATTAATCAATTCATTAGAACACAGGAAGTACACATAAGATTGCACATTGTTTAAATATATCTCAAATATATAAATATATATTTAGAATCATTGATGTGATGACACATATTCAAAAATGGACACTTGGTAAACTTTATAAAGGCATATAATATATATTATCCCAATATATATTTATATATAATATATGTTATACATTCTTTGTTTTTATTCAATCTCCAGATATTCACAGATAAAGATATATGTGGTAGTAATATTCACACAGACGAATTTCTTTAACTTCTGGTGAGATACATTTTGATCTAGCACGACACATTGAACCAAGCTTTCTATCTCAGGAGAATATTTCAAATTGATTCAATATAATCGAATATATATGATATATATATATATAAATTTCTTTATATGACACATTTGACACACACTGACACACACATGGTCATTTTTAAATCAATATATATATATATATATATAATTTATATATATATATATATATATATATATATATATATATACAAGGCGGGATACTATGATAAAAAAATAATCAATTATAAAGAGGGTGACGGCAGAAAAAAATGATTATATCATAAACGAATAAAAGGGAATCTGGAGATGTCGACTAAACTGATGAATTTCAATAGTTCTTCTCTGCCCAAAAATGTTTATCAAAAAACAATTAATTTTTATATCTGTCCGAAAGGATTTGTCATAAACGCACTGGAAGACAAATTTTTTCTTTTGTCTTTATTTTTATAAAATTACAGACATGCTTTTACCTGATGAACATTTTTAAACTTTGGCCTAGTAACACCAAAATAAGGACATGCAGTCTATATCCATCAAAGTAGCTCGTCGGGCAGTTATTGAAAGTTTAATAAAAGTTGACAGTGGAAACGGAATTTCTGGAAGTAGAAATGGGTATTAGGGATTATCAACGCCATAATTGAAATAAATTCAAATTCCATAAATTTTCAGTTAACTTTGAATAAGGAAGAATTATGTTTAGCCTTGTTTAAAATCGATCGATTATTCATTTTAATGTTATGCATTTTCAGGGAAATAAGTGATCGTGGCTTTCGATATTTTTATATCTTTTTTATTTATATATTTATTTGCCATGAATTATGGAAAAAGAAACAGTTGAAGTTTTTAGGACAGTCCTAAATTCAAATTTGTTAAATCAAAAAAAAAAACTATCATTTATTTAAGATAAATGATTAAAATAATTTTTTAAAAAGGGAAAATATTTACTAACAACATGTATTAGATTCGTTACACAAAAATATTTAAGGATTTAGATATTTGACATTGCACAATTTTCTCTTACTAACACCATTCTATCTAATCTTTTAAAAAAAGTCTTTGATTTCGATGGAAGACTAAAAATGATTCGTTTCATTTTTATCCCAATTTTCTCTTTCTTAAATATCTATCTATTTAACTATTTCTATCTAGTTACTTTCATTTCAATAATCTATCTATCTATCTATCTATCTATCTATCTATCTATGTCTATCTATCTATCTATTTATCTATGTATCTATATCTATCTATCTATCTATCTATATCAGTCTGATTATCTATCTATCTATCTATCTATATATCTATCTATCTATCTATCTCAGTTTATTTATTATCTATCTATATCAGTCTATCTTGGCCTGTTTTTATTTGATCTATAAATTTTCTATCTTCTATCTATATTTTTATTTTCTATCTATCTATCTATCTATCTATCTATCTTGGCCCATTCATTGTCTATCTGTCTATGTTTATTATCTATCTAGCTATCTTGACATGTTCATTATCTATCTATCTATCTATCTATCTATCTATCTATCTATCCTTTTTTTAAATTTATTCATTGATTTTGCCTTCATCATCTGATTTTTTTGCTAACCTCCAGGAAAGTACCCCATCGCCTTTTCTTTTACTAGGCGTTTTTATCTATTGAATTAATATCTAGTCTGCACCTAAGAAATTTTATTCCATGAATGCGCTCTTGTAAGTTCAGTATCTACCTTGCATATTTATAAGTCTACCATTCGTCCTTGCTTTGAATATTGCTGCCACATCTGGTTTGTTGCTCCTGCTATATATTTATAGATTCTTGATAAAATCTAAAGAAGCATCAGCAATGTTATTAGTCCTGACCTGGCATCTCGGCTTCAATCCTTTTCCCATCACCGTAACGTAGCTTACCCGTGTCTTTTCTATAAATACTTTCATGGTCATTCTTCTGATGATCTTTCTCCTATCATTTTTAATTTTACAAGTTTTTTGTATTCCTTACCCCCACAGACAAATTTTACATATGGGAACTATTTAGGACTTCGTAGAGACCTAGAGGTATTACGGTGACTGTCGTAAGAATGGTAAGTAAGAATGCGTTTTTTTGGTGTAAGGAATACTGTGGGATGTTTGGGTCAATAATTGTAGCTAAGTTTATGATAAGACAAATTGAAGACAAGCTTTCCCCTCCCCCAACTTACGGCCTTACGCTATATTTTTGTATTTTCAAAATAAATATTACTTCCCTCTATGGTACCTCGTCTTTATGAATTTAAGTGCAGTAATCGATTGGCGGCAAGGTCTCATCATTTTAGAGTTGAAATGGCTAGATGAAACCGCAAGTTCTATGCTAACAGTTTCTTCTCTCACACTTCTTGCTTGTGGAACTATCTTCCGGCTTCATGCTTCCCAGTCAACTTTAATCTTCAAAAATGTAAATGCAAATCCTCTGTCCTCTTAAATTCTCTTCTTTTATTGTTCTCGCTCCTTAATAATGTTTTTCTTCTATTCAATCGAAATGCGAAGATGTAACCGCAAGTTCTATTCTAACATTTTCTTCTCTCACACTTCTTGCTTGTGGAACTCTCTTCCGCCTTCTTGCTTTCCAGTCAACTTCGATCTTCAAAAATGTAAATGCCAATCTTTATCTTCTGCCCTCTGAAATTCTTTTATAAATTTTATGGATTTATTTAATCGTTCTGAATTTTTTGAGTCTTATATAATTATTCTTATAACTTTATCAAAATAAATTTATTGAGCTTTATATTTTGGAATTATATAATTTACCTTTATACCCTTATTTTTCTTTCATGCCCTATGAAGCTTTAAAATAAACAGTTATTTCACGTTTAGACTTTTTCTTAACATCGTTCTGATCTTTATGTACGCTACTGTATATAACATATATTATATATAATATATATATATAATATATATATATATATATATATATATATATATATATATATATATATATATATATATATATATATGATATATATATATATATATATAATATAATATAATAATATATATAATTTAGTTTTATGCCGGCGGTTGATTTTATGTTTAGAGCCAGCGTTATAAATTTTGACAGAAAATTAAACGATTTTTGTTCATAACTATAACATTAAAAATATACAGCACACAGGGGACTAATGTAAAATTCAGCGCATATTTGAAAAAGAATTTGATTTCGCCTAAAGAAATATTTGAACGTTAATGACCCTTCTCAAAACTGTAGAAAATGCCAAGATATTCATTGTTTGAATGGGTATTTATAACGTATCAAGTAATGTGATCCTTTATTCTCATTTAGCTCCTTTTATTTAGGCTTCATTTATACAGGTCCTTTGCATATTTATTCGGGTAGCTTATGTTGAAATACGTTTTTAAAAATCAAATAAAAAATATCAAAATAAAATTATATAATCACCCACGATTTTCTGTGCAGTTGCTCATCGCCCACCCAACGGTTGAAATCGGTCACTGATGGGCGATGTCGCCCATGTGAGGAATCCCTGTCGTATATAAAAAGCAAGCGATTAGTATATTAACGGACACTGGAAAATCATTTCAGCAATAGCAAAAAACATTACTGTATATAAAAAGCAAGACTTTAGTACATTAACGAACACGAAAAATCCACTTTAGCTATAGCAAAAAAAACAATTACTGTATACAAAAGCAAGACATTAGCACATTTACGAACACTAGAAAATACTTTAGCCATTGCAGAAAACATTACTAAATATAAAAAGCAAGCGATTGGTACATTAACGAACACGAGAAAACCATTTTAGCCATAGCAGAAAAAGTTACTGTATATAAAAAGCAAGAGATTAGTACATCAAAGAACACTAGAAAATCACTTTACCGATCGCAGAAAATATTACTGTATATAAAAAACAAGACATTAATACATTAAAGAACATGAGAAATCCACTTTAGCTATACCTGAAAACATTACTGTATATAAAAAGCATGACATTAGTACATTAATTTAGATGATGAATGCAGGTTCTAAAAACTTCCTGCTATTTTCCATTTCGTGAAAGTGTTGCGTAACATATTTGCAATGTTAGCTGGTAGCGTTGCGGCCACGTTCAGAGGATACTAAAACAAAATTTTTGTACGATCTGTAGACAATGTTAGAGAAACATTGTAGCAAGGTGATTTTATTATTGGTCATCGGATCGAACTGAGAATTTCCCCAAGATATTTCGCTCATTTTAATTTTTCTTTTTGTTTTGTTTCACTTTTCATCAGTTCTGACGTCCGACAATATTCTTTGTGTCTCCAAGAAACAAATGGGGAAAATCAATATAAATGATTAACTTCCTATACATCGAAAGCTATAGTTACATTAACGACGACAGAATGCAACCACAAAAGTTACGGGCCTCCTCGCCACACAGATATTAATCCACCTTCCAATTGCCCGTTGGAGGCCAATAGCATAGTGCGAGGGGGGGGGCACAACCTATTGAAATACATGACCCACGAAATGTATCATTTTAAATATGGCGGATTGCTAATATGAATTTAGAAAAAAAAAAAAGGTAAATACATTTATCTATATCTATAAAATGGGTGTGTATGTATGTGTGTGCCATCGAATGTTATTCATGCGTTTCCACAATTTTCATCCGATTTCGAAGATTTTTTTTTTTTTTGATAGATAATTCTTCAGTGCCGGTTTTGAGTCCAGATTGTTGACCACTACTTCCTGCCAATTATCACTCTCAGCAAGGTTTTACTATTTACTATCTGTTCTTATATATATATATATATATATATATATATATATATATATATATTTCATTTAAACTTTAATCAAAATAAATAGTTTAAATTATTACAATAATATTATCTATATCTAAAATTCTCAAAAATGTATATGTGTATGTATATATGTCTGTCTGTGCGTATGTTCAGATGTTGTCTATGCGTTTCCACCGTTTTCATCCGATTTCGATTAATTTTTTTTTGTTTTTGATAGATAATTCTTCAGTGCTTTGAGTCCAGATGGTTGACGATAATGGCTCTCCACTACTTTCTGTCCATTAAAAATCTCTGTAACGTTTTATTATTTACTATATGTTCTTGAATATATATATATATATATATATATGTATGTATGTATGTATATCTTTCAAGAAAACTTTAATAAACACAGTTTAAATTATAATATTGTCTATATCTAAAATTCTCAAAGTGTGTGTGTATGTATGTATGTGTGTGTGTATGTATGTATGTGTGTGTGTTTAGATGTTGTTTATGCGTTTCCACTGTTTTCATCCGATTTCGATTAAATTGTTCTTTGTTTTTTTTTTTTTTTGGTAGGGAGGGAGGATAGATAATTCTTCAGTGCCAGTTTTAGTCCAAATTGTTGGCGACAATGGCTCTCCTAAACCAATGATAAAATAATTTAAATAATGTCGTTTTTTGACGTTCAACTTCAAAAGATCATAACTCCTTTCATAATAAACTTTATTAATCGAAATAAGAACCATTAGAATCGACACATTTTTTGCCAACGAGAAACAAGTTTATTTATCCCATTAGCATAGAAATCCGGAGTTCTGGAAGCGATGAAGTCATTGAAGGCCGATTCGGCATCATCTCGGCTTTTTGAAGCATTTTTCGCGCAGGAAGTTGTCGAGATGCTTGGAAAAGTGATAATCGGTGGGCGAGAGGTCCGGTGAATATGGCGGATGAGGCAGAGTCTCGTAGCCCAATTCGTTCAGCTTCTGCAGGGTCAGTTGAGCAACATGCGGGCGAGCGTTGTCATGGAGGAGAATTGGTCCCTTCATATTGACCAATCTCGGGCACATACGTTGGAGCTTCTGGTGCATTTCGTCAATTTGTCGGCAGTACTTCTCCGCCGTAATCGTTTCGCCCGGATTCAAGAAGCTGTGATGGATGAGACCGGCCGCAGACCACCAAACAGTCACCATAACCTTTTTTTTGGTGCAATTTCGGCTTCGGGAAGTGTTGTGGAGCTTCTCCGGCATCCAACCACTGTGCCGAACGTCGCCGGTTGTCGTAGAGGATCCACTTCTCATCACACGTCACAATCCGCTCGAGAAATGGGTCGTTTTTGTTGCGCAGAAGGAGCGTAGAAGACACCTCAAAACGACGATTTTTTTGATTATCGTTCAATTCATGCGGCACCCATTTATCCAACTTTTTTGACTTCCCTATTTGCTTTAAATGGCGAACGACTGTTGAGTGGTCGACCTCGAGTTCAACAGCAACTTCTCGTGTGGTTTTGCGAGGATCGGCTTCAATTAAGGCTTTCAAATGTTCGTTATCAACCGCAGTCGGCCGGCCGCGACCGTCTTCATCTTCGAGGCTCTCGTCACCATTGCGAAATTTCTTGAACCACCGTTGTGCCACACGTTCGTTAGTGGTTCCTGGGCCAAACGCATCATTGATATCACGAGCTGTCTCGGCAGCTTTTCGGCCTAGTTTGAACTGGAACAAGAAAATCGTGCGGATTTGAATTTTGTCCATGCTGTCGAAAAGCCTGCAAAAAAATGAATGAAGAGATTGAGAACGGTAACGAATAACACGATTCGATAGAGCGAAAAAACGCGCTTCAAAATGATATATAACATGGCTATATATATCAATGAATTAATTCAGAAATCATATATAAAAGTAACATATGTGAGAAAACGACATTATTTTTTGCACCAAACTAATAATATATTGAATATATAAATATTTATCAGGAAATATATAGGATATATACGTTTCAGTTTCGTAAAAAATATATATTCTATTTTATTAAAACTTTAATCAAAATAAATTTTTAAATTAAATTTACATAACCTACAGAAGGGGTTTTTATATCTAAATTTTTAATTCTTTTCCCATTTTTACGTTTATCTTTATATATGTTTTAGAGTGCTTTATGTTCAGATGTTGTTTATTTTTTAACGTTTTCATTGATTTCAATTAATTTTTTTTTTTTTTGATAGATAATTCTTCAGTTCTTTGTTTTCAGATGGTTGATATATATTCATTAGAGAAATTTTCCATTAAAATTGTATGTAGGTTGACGATTATTTATTTAAATATGTTATTGGAAAAAGAATAATATATATATATATATATATTAATTATATATATATATATAGATACCATTAATTAGATAAATTTATATCTTACCATTAACAAAGACTTTAAACATAAATAGTTTAAATTATAATATTGTCTATATTAAAATTTCAAAGTTATTGTATTAATGTATGTGTGTGTGAAATGGTATGATGTGTGTGTGTGGTGTGTTTAGAGTGGTTTCTCTCGTTTCCTGTTATCAAAGATTCTTAAAATTGTTCAATTTGTTTAAAAATTTTTTTTTTGGTAGGCCAATCGTTAAGATAATTTCAATTGCCAGTTTATATATTTTTTATTGTTCTTTTATTTCTTTAATCAACTTTGTGTGCCATTAAAACGCTGAGAGGCAATGTTTTCTAGTAGGTTAATTTCTTTCTGCGGTAGATATATTATATATATATATATATATATATATATATATATATATATTAAGCATAGCTGGGCGAGAAGAAGGGGATGTAACATTTCCCAGATTGATAACACGTATCGACCAATGTAAAGACTGAAAAATAAAATTGAAAAGATTATTTGTTTAAGGTTGACCAACACGCATGTCTTAATTATTTTGTTTTTTTTTTTTTTTTTTTTTTTTACGAATTGGTTCCCCAAACTCAAACAAAACATTGTTTTCAATCGTTATGATTTTCTCGATTGAATGAATTTGGTTAAAAAAATTGTCTTTAAATAGAATTTTAAATAATTTTTATATTTGGAAAAAAAATAAAATTTTTGTAAGAGTAGAATAAGAAACACTACCCATGTTTGAAGTTTTGTTGAAATCGGTTGAAAAATAGTTGAATCCAATCCCATATATAAAGGAAAACAAAGAACAAACAACATTGGGTTTTATAATTGAATATTTCGATATTTTGAATTTTTTCATTCTCGGGGCGATGCCTCTTAATCGATTCAGAAAATTCTGCTATTTATCCAAAAACAATTGCATTTTTCAATTTTCATTTTGTCAGATGTCGTAACGTAATTTGACGTAGTCCTGTGGAGTTTTGTTGAAATGTGGTTGAAAAATGTAGGAAATCCGATCCAATATATAAACGAACAGAATTTAATGGGGACAGTATTACACAAACACACACACATCACACAGTTTTTTTACACATCTATGATTTTATAATAAGTCAATGATATATATATCTTCCCTTTAAAATCTTTATATAAAAAATAAATAGATTAAATTATTACAATGATATAATTTATTATATAGTATTTTTAGAAGCTTCTCAATTTTTCCATTCAAAAACTTTTCAAAGGATCATTTGGGGATCTTCATAATAGTACCCAATTGTTTTTACTGTTATTGATTTTCGAGCTTGGCTGACTTTTTTCTGAATGGTCAAAAATTTCAAATAATTACAATTCCCCGGTCTTTTTTTATTTGAATATATATATAATAATATATATATATATATATATAATAGGGAATAATAATAATAACATTTTGTTTTTTTTTTTTTACAATATGAAATGCATCCATTAAAAGTTATAGACAAAGTTAGAATGTTCTTATTTATAAACGGGGTTCGAAATTTTGAAATTGGATCATGTTGTTTATATACTATAGTTAAACTAAATTATATTTTCTATTTGTGTACTCGTGTTTAATCGAGATTAAATAAATTTTTCAATTTTATCTTATTCGCCTTTTTTTTAAATCTGAAGATTTCGTGAGATTGAAATAATGGCTTAGAGGAAGAATTGTTATTGTTTTACGGATTGTACCATAAAAAATCCATTTTTTCAGATATGAAGTTTCGAACCAGCAATTTTCAGTTACCGCCGTTTGGTTACCACTCTTTGAAAATGTTATACAGTTCGAAATGATATTGCCTTAGAAATCATGTATCAGTTAATAAAATAAAATTTTTTTTTTTTTTCGCAGCAAGGGTTTACATTTCTTTCTGAATTGACCGGTCAATCAATTTTTTCAGAACCTCTATCCTGAATTTACCCATACCTGTTGAGGCGAATATTTTTATTTCAATAGTCTATTAGTTATTCAGTCACTTTATCACATAAACATACACATATTATATATATATCATATATATATATATATATATATATATATCATATCTGAATTTTTTCAATAAAAATATATATAAATTTATTTCTTAATATCTATTGCCATCAAGTCTTTCAAAAAATGGACACTGCTTATTGTTACCCATAGCTATATTTATATATATATAGATATCATACCATTCACAAGGATAAAAAGAAAAAAAATTGAATGAAAATGGATTCGACTGGAATTTGAACTCTCCGAAAAAATCCATCACTCTTAATTTCCAGTTCAAACCTTTGAGAATCAGTCACTCTAGTTATAATATTTTCAGATACATATTCTCTCATCATGTATCTTTCGATATATGACTAATGAGTCAAATGTTTATTTATTTCACCCCCATGATTAAAAAAATCTTTGTTCTTAAACCAGATGCTATCCAACGCTATATGAAAATAAACTTTGCATGCTATTTACCCAGAAACAGGTTCTAAAAAGGATTCAAAATTTCCCAAGGGGTAAAAGCACATATCAAAAATGTTTCATGATTCGACTGAAATTCGAACTCGGATTTTGTTGGAAGTCAATCCATGACGAAAAAATTATTCATCAGGTCAAGAAATTTTCGTTTTTTCCAGAAATATTTTGCCATTTTATAGACATTAATATATATTCATTTTAACAATCATCTGATAAACTGAATTTTGAAAAAAAATCGTCCTCCATTCGGAAGGGGACTTATTTTTTTTCTTTTGCAATCTCTCTTTTAATTTTCGCTTTTATTTTCTGTTAAGGGTTTTTTTTTCTCTTTTTAATTTAAAGGTTCTTTTACCAACCTGGATAATAATTCATTTCAGAATCTTTTTTTTTTTCTCTGGAAGATTTCTATTTATGCTTCTGCGCAGAACTTTTCCCTTTTCATTTTCTCTTTTCTTTTTTCCAAATATTATCTCCTAATTTCCTTTATCTTTTACATATCAATTTCTCTTTTACAATTTCTTAAACTTTTTCTCAATTCGTTTTTCTTTTTGACATTCACTCCTTTACACTTTCTCTTTTAATCATTCTCTATATTTCTCTATATATATATATATATATATATACTTTCTTTTAAAATTCACACTCTTTTACTTTTGTTCTCTTTCACTTTCTCTCTTTTATACGATCTTTCTTTTACTTTCTCTCTTTTCACTTTCTCTCTTTTATACGTATTCTCTTTTACTTTCTCTCTTTTATTTTCTCCCTTTTATTTTCTCTATTCTATTTTTAATGTTTTTATAATCTCTCTTTTTTTCTTTTTTCTCTTTTTCTTTCTCTCTTTTATATATATTTCTCTCTTATAGTTAGACGAGAGTCCCAAAAGGGTTTTCTTTTACTTTTTTTCTTGAATTTTTCTTTATATATATTTTATATTTATTTATTTATTTTTTCTTTCTTTCTTTCTTTATTTTTTTTCAACATTTATTTTTTTCTTTCTTTCTTTGACTTTTTCTTTATTTTTTCGCCGCCATTTAATCTTTTAGTCAAAATTAATTTTTTCTTTCTTTTTTTCATTGAATTTTTTTTTATTTTCCTAAAAAATTTTCTTCTTTGTTAATCTTTCTTTCTTTAAACACATTTCTTTCTTTTATTTTTCTTTCTTTTTTTAATTTTTTCTTCCTTTCTTTATTTCTTTCTTAATTTATCAAACCAATTTCTTTCTTTCTTTCACATTTTTTTCTTTTTAAATTTATTTTTCTTATTTTCTTTAATTTTTTTCTTACAATTCAACAATTTCAAACCCTTTTCTTTCTTTCTTTCTTTTTTCTTTTTTTCTTTTTTTTTATATTTCACTTTTTTTCTTTCTTTCTTTCTTTTGAAAAATTATATTTCTTAGTGATTTTTAACTTTTTTAAGACACTTTTCTGGTCTTTTTCTTTCTATGACACTTTTTCTTTCTTTTTTTTCTTTTCTTTTTTCACTTTTCTTTTAAAAAAGTTTAAATTTCATCTTTTCTTTCTTAAAAAAAAATGGAAAATTTTTTACTTCATTTGATGGACTTTTCTTGAATTTTCTTAAATTTCCTTTTTCTTTCTTTCTTTTCTTTCTTTTATTTTTTTTTTCTTTTTTTATTTCAACAAGCAGCTTTCTTATTTTTTCTTTTAAAATTGAAATTTTATTAGTAAATTTTTTTTCTTTATTTTCTTTTCAATTTTCCTTTTTTTCTTTAAATTTTTCTTTCGTTTTTTCTTTATTTCATCTTTTTTTTCTTTCTTTTTTTTTCTTTCTTTTTTTTTCTTGAATTTTTTCTTTTATTGAATTTTTTTTTTCTTTCTTTCTTTCTTTCTTTCTAAAACTTTAATTTCTTTTTTGATTTTCCTTTTCTTTCTTTTAAAATAATTTTTTCTTTGATTTTCTTTTTTTTTTTCTTTAAAAATTTTCTTTATTTCTTTTCTTTCTTTATGTAAATTTCTTTTCTTTTTTTTGAAAAGAATTTTCTTCCTTTTTTTTTCTTTTCTTAAATTAATTTATTTCCTTTTCTTTTCTTATTTTTTCCTTTCTTTTCTTTTGCTTTTTTCTTTTCTTTTTTCTTTATTTCATCTTTTTTTCTTTCTTTCTTTTTTTCCTTTCTTTTCTTTTTTCTTTAATTTTCTTTTTTTTCTTTTTTCTTTCTTTCTTCAAATTAATTTCTTTCATTTTTCTTTTTTAACAATCCTTTTTTTTTTATTCTTTTTTTTTCAAAATTTTTCGGCTTTTACGTTAATTAATTCAATCCCTTTTTTTCTTTCCAAATAAAATTGAATATGAAAAAATAAAAAATTTTCTATTCTCAAGAAACTGTTCAAATTTTTTTCACTTTCGTCGAAATACAAAAAGAAATTGAGGTTAAAAATATTTTTTTTCTTTTTAAAAACTTAACATCATAAATTTCCTTTCAAATAATGAACCCTTGTTTTCAATGGTTAATTCGATCTTGGCTCCATTTAATAAAGGAACAGATTAATCCCGTTTTGGTTTTGATCAATAAATGTTACAAATTTATTTCAACAAATGCGCCGGGATTAAAATTTCAATGAATTCTTAGGAGAAAAAGAAATTGATTTTAAATTTTTAAAGAATTTGAGAAAAATTTCAATGATTTAGTTGAGAAAAAAATAAAAAATATTTTGAAAAAGATTATTTAAAAATTTCAAAAAAAGGAGGTGGGGATTTGAAAGTAATTAATTTAATTTAATTTCAAGTTAGGCATGGCTATTTCTAATAATTAAAAATTAAAATTTATTTTCGAAACAGGAGGAGGATGGAAAGTTATTTTTCTCTTTAATTTAATAAAAAAGGAGGAACAAAAGGAAAGGAATTTTTGATTTAATTTCGAAAAAAGAAGAAGGAGGTTATCAATCATTTAATTTTTTGAAGATTTTTTTTTAGAAATTATCTTCTTTTTTAATTATGATTTAATTTAATTTAAAATTTGCAAAGGAAAAGATTACATTCTGGATTTTTTTCAAACACATCGAAAGAATTCTAGGAGGATCTTTATTTAATTTCGAAAAAAGAAGGAGGAGAATTTTTCTGAAAATTAGTTTTAATTTAAGAAGAAGAAGGAGGAAAGGTCATTTCATTTAATTTCTGAGATGAAGAAGAAAAAAGGGATAGAGGAGTTTTTTTAATTTGGAAAAGAAAGAATTTTTCAAGAAATATCAGTCATTTAATTTCGAAGAAAGAAGGGAGGAACGAACTTTCCTACCCTGATTTAATTTCGAAGATAAAGAAGTTTTCCGATTCTTTCTTAATTTAATTTTAAATTTTAAATAAGGAGAAGATTAATTAGGGATTTAATAATCGAAGAAAAGGAAGAAAGGTATGGGAGGATAGTGATTTAATTTCGAAAAGAAAGGAAAGGAATAAGGTTAGAAATTTAAAAAAAAATTATGGAGAATAATGATAAAAGAAAATAATTTAATTTCGAAGAATTTTTGATAAGATTTTTCATTTAATTTCAAGAAGAAAGAAGAAGGAATAAAATTAAAATTTTTTGGATGAAGAAGAAAAAAAATTTTAGGATTTCCCCAGGTATAACCTTTCAAGGACAATTTTGATTTAAATAATTAAAAAGAAGAAATAAAATATAAAAAAAAAGGGAAGAAATTCTTAAAATGAAAATGTTAAAAAACAACAAAGAGGAGATCAGAAGATGAAGGAGAATTGATCTGCAAAACATATAAACAAAGAAGAAGAAAAAAAGAAAAAAAAATGAATTCAAAAAAGGAAGTTGGGAGAAAACAAGCCAGGGATTTAGAGCTCTTACATTCTTTTCAAAGAAAACAAAGAATTCTTTTTTTGAACATTGAGAAGAGTTTACAAAGAGGGAAGAATTTTTTGATTTTTTTGAGGGAAAAGAAGAAGAAAATTTTTGATTGAAGAATGGAAGGAGGAGGAAGAAAGAAGAAGATAGGCATATGAAATTGTTTGAGGAGGAAGAACAAAAGGAGACAAAAAGATGCAAGTTCATTTGACAAACAAAACGATGACGAAGATTTGAGGGTACTTTAAAATAAAAATTTAAAAATTTGAAAAAAACTGAAAATGGGCAGATGAAGAAGAAAATAAAACGAATAATTTAAAGTAGGAGACGAAGAAGAAGATGAATATAAAATGAATAATTTAATTTTTAAATTGAAAAGAAGAAGAAAAAATTAGCGAAAATGAATAATTTAAAAAATTTAAATTGAATAAGTCAAATAAGAATTTTTCTAAGGAAATAGATTAAAAAAAAAAAGAAGAAAAAAAATGAAAAATTTTTCCTCCGAATTTATAATTTCACACTACGGTAGGAACATTTATAATCTTTTTCAATTAAATGAAAAAAACATTTTATTGAAATATTAAATTTGCACAAGAACCGAATCGTTTACTTTTTAGAAAAGGGATATACTTAAAGTGTCGAAAAAAGAAAATTAATCTTAAAGGGTTCAAATTCACTGAATAAAAAAGACAAATAATTTACAAAGGCATGAACCCATTTCCAAAAATCTACACAGGCCGTTGCAATGGGTTAAATAGTGGGGCAGACATAATTTTCTAAACCTGTGGCATCGCTAATAAGGAAAAGTCCAATACATTTCTTAACTCTATTAATTAATTCAAGGTAAAAATATTTTAAAAAAAATTTATAAAAGAAAAAAAAAATCAAGACAAATCAACCATTGCGTTGGTCAGGAATGAATATAAAGCAATTTTTTTTAGAAAAGTTATTTGAATTTTATAAATTAAATGCATTTGGAAAAAAAAGGAATGACATGAAAAAACTAGAAAACCAATGTCATTCATCAAAATTTCTTTCAAAGAAAGGGAAGTCATTATAAGTTCAGATTTGAATGCAAGCAATGGATTTAAAAGAAGGATTAAGTATTAAAATGGTATAAGAAAAATTTATTGCTGATAGAAAATGGATTTTATTATAATAATGTAAATGCATTGAATGATTCAGGAATAAATGCATTAAGTCTAATTTAAGACAGTTTTTTAAACACAAGCATTACTGATAGAATACTTAATTATATGTATAATATAAATCAAAACTTCTAATGATTTTATTATAGGAATGCATTGAATATCAGGAAGAAAGGGATTGTCAGTGGTCAGGAATTAATGCCAGCATTACTGAAAATAGATGTTACTATTATTATGTATAATGTAAATCTGAAATTTGATTTTATTATAGGAATGGATTGAAAATCAGGAAGAAAGGGATTGTTGATTTTCAATGAATAAATTAAAATTTTAATTACTGATAGAATAGGGCTATTATATGTATAATGTATTCATTTCATTGATTAATGATTTTACTAGAGGAATGCATTGAATATGATCAAAGAAAGCGATTGTCAGTGGTAAATGAATTAATGCCAGCATTACTGTTAGAGCTATCATAAGATAAAATTTTAATAAAACTTCATTGAAAAATAATATATACTTCCGAAAAAAGCATTTTAATAATTCTAAAATATTTTTAAAAAAAATAATAATACAGTGATAACACAGAGGTTAGCGTAGTTTCAAAATTGACCTATATAAATAACAGCTAAGTAACTTAGACTAAAGTCAGGGATCACTTTAACACTGTATTGATATTATGAACAGGACCCCCATTTCTAAAATGATAAATACAAATCAATATATTTCGATTCTGACAAACGTCGCATTTGAGGAAAGTTCAGGAAAAATTTTCCTTATTTTTTTTTTTATTATTGGATTTTAGCATTGGCGTCCGTACTTATAAACGGTGTTTCATTAAGAGGGATCAAAGTCAGGAGTAAATAAATCAGTGTTATTTGTGAAAATTTATTTATTTCTCTATTGGATAAGGTTATTTAAGTCATGGCAATTATATGTAAAAAAATAATATCACTCAAATATCCGCCAAGGCTTTGGCGCCACACCTCCATTCAATGGCCAAAATTTTTGATGACGTCTCTGCATAGTTGCTCCTCGATCTCACAAATATGCCTTATTATCTCATCCTTCAGCTGTTGAATTGTTGCTGTCTTGTTGACATAGACCTTACTTTTGAGATGACCCCAAAGGAAGAAATCTAAAAGCTTCAAGTCACACGATCGTGATGGGCAATTGATTTCGCTGTTTCGAGAGATGATGCGACCTGGAAACTTCTCTTTGCATTTCTGTTTGAACGTCCATTTTCGTAATAGGCTTCGATAACTTTAACACGTTGTTTGATTGTTAATCTTTCCATGGTTGAAATTGCTAAAGACTTAAGTTTTTAAATCTGAAAAAAAAAAAAAGAAAAAATTATTACACGCTTTAACTTAATTCACATTTAAAATCGGTCCAAATTTTGGAAACCCTAGGATGTTTCATTAAGACGGATCAAGATCAGCAGTAAATAAATCAGTGTTATTGACTTTGCTGTTTCGAGACATGATGCGGCCTGGGAACTTCTCATTCAAATTCTGTTTGAACGTCCATTTTCGTAATAGGCTTCGATAACTTTAACACGTTGTTTGATTGTTAATCTTTCCATGGCTGAAATTGCCGAAGAAAAAGGAAAAAAAAATATTAATTAGACGCTTAAACTTAGTTCACATTTAAAATGTTATTGGAACACCCTTTTTTTAAAGTGTTATTGGAACACCCTTTTTTGAAATGGCAGCTTTTTTTTTTTTTTTTTTTTTTTTTCAGAATGTTGACAGCTTTGACATTATTTAACTAAACCTTGCTCAGCAGTTGCCGAGTACAGCGCCATTGAATGGTATCACATTTTTTGCGCCACCTGAATCCGCCTTGAGCCTCCAGGATCTCTATTAATAAAGAGAATTGTTTGAATCCCCCTTTTTATTTAATTTTGCAGAACATGTGGAGATATAAACTTACATCCACACACAATCTAAATAAAACTGAAATGCGTCTCGAGGTCAAATTAGCTTTTCTATCTGACAGCAAACCCTGGGTAATCGGAAAAAAAAAGATTTGTATGTTTCTTTCTCCATTTAAATTCAATATGTTTTCTAATGGGTGTAGTATTTTAACTGGACAAACAATTTAGATTTGAAATCTCAGCATCTTGCTATCAGCAAAACGAGAAGTACCAAACTCAGTCAGTCAAGTGCCATACGCTTGGGCGATCACATCTCTTTCGATTCATGACTCTCTAGGCAGAAGATTTTCCTGCGGTGGGTTGCCGTTTCTTTCTGCTTTAGTTTGGTTGCCAACAAAGCCTATAGCATGCGAACCTACTTACGCACCAACACAAAATCACATGTACAATGCCAAACGATCATTGGCTAATAAATCACTAATACATTTTCTACAGGCAATTTACAAATTGCAGTAATACGACAATTTTTGGAATCGCTTTATTTTTTAAGTAGTCAAATTTGTGCACTTTTGGGAGAAGTGACTCACAAAAGCTTCCTTAAGTTTCCCCAAAGCTCGCTCGCTGATTGATTGATGCCATCCAATCAGATCGTTTCCACGTAAAGAATAATTTTTCCCTCGCAACGAATCGGAGCCTATAGTCGCTTATTTAAGCCAAGATTTTTCTCATCTCAATTAGTGAAACTTCAACTGCTAACCGAATCTACGACAGTTGGAACTCCAGTTCTGACCACGCGCCAACCTTCTCACACACACGCACACCCACATGCTGATGATAATTTGTACACCTTCACTAAAAACTTCTTTTGGCACAACAATACTTTCCAACAGTAATATCACAAGAACAATCATATCATGAAACACACATGAACATTTATCCAGTGAACTTTAAACCAAATATATATCTCTCACTGAACTCTTAAATTTCAATCAAAGGGAGGCAACTCTTGATTAATCTAACCTTTCTTACTTAAATGCAAGCTTTCTTTCACATCGTTGTTTGATATTATACATCTTGTTAATATATATATATTTTATGTACAACAATGCCTTGTGGTTATACTTGCGTGAGTCCTGTTTTCTTATCAAAGTTAAATTAATGTGGTGAAGTCCACCACTATGGAACCTAGTCTCTCTTGTTATTCGACCCATAGCTGTAGAAAGTAGAGATAAAGTCAGTCAAGTGTCATACGCAATACTGATGATTGACAAGACAGAAGATCTCCCGCTGTAGGTTGCTGTTTATTTCTGCTGTAGACTAGTTGCCAACCAAGGCTATAGGACCTATCTGTCTTGTTATTCAACCGATAACTGAGGGGAGATAGCCAGTCAAGTGCCTTACGCGATACACGCTTGGGTGATCATGTCTCTTTGGATTCATGACTGACTAGGCAGAAGATGTTCCCACAGTAGGCTGCCGTTTCTTTCTGAGGTAGACTCGTTGCCAACCAAGGCTTTAGGATCTAATCTGTCTTGTTATTCAACCTATAGCTGTTGATAGAGGAGATAATGTCAGTCAAGCCTTCATACGCAATACACGATTGGGCCATCATGTCTCTGTCGATTCATGACTGACTAAGCAGAAGATATTCCCGCAGTATGCTGCCATTTCTTTCTGCCGGTGACTGGTTGCCAACCAAGTAGCAAAGTAGTGAATATGCAACAACTGATCGATCGAACAAAATTCTGAAGAGTGAGATGTTTTAAATTCTGCTATTTAAAACCTAAATCGATGGTTTTAGGGCTAAAATCTTTACCTCGCCTCATATTTCGGAACCCGTCTCACAATTTTATACTATATACATTATGCGTTTTAATCTCGAAAAATAATTAACCCGCGGAATTTCAAAATAAATCAAAGGTTTTTGGTATTTTAAAATATACACAACCTCATATTTTCCGAGTGAATCATAATGCACCCATGTAATCGTCGACAGTAAGGCTGCCGAGACTATGGCGGGGTAGCTGCACGGAGGAGAACAACTGGAACAACATTTCCATAATATGAAAATATGAATAGGTATTTTTCAAAGTAACATATTTCTAAAAAGTAAATCGTTTACCGAAAGAAAATCTGCAATATTATTAGTCCTGGCCTGGCATCTAGACTTCAGCCACATTCCCCACGTACTACTACGGTGTAGGTTTTTCATATTTTTATATTCGACTGTGCGTTTGTGCATGTACAGCCATGCGCCCATCTGTGTGCGTTCGTGCGCGTGTGCTCGTCTGCGCGGATGTGCGTACGTGTAGGGAGTCGTGACTATTTGTCCTTGCCTTCATTTTTTTGTTTTCTTTTCTTTTTTCTTTCGACGTTTGTACCAATTTTCTAGACATGCCACCGATTCTAATTTGGGGGCATTCTAGTTTTTTTCTTTTGCTTTTTATTAGGTATTTCGTTTATTTACATAAATAATTTATATTAATGCTTAAATGATAAATATTATATATATATATATATATATATATATATATATTAGTTTTTTTCTTTAAATATCCGGACCTAGGGTTTTTTTTTAACGCATCATCAGGGACCAATCGTTGGCTACTTTTAACTCATTTGGATTGATGACAGTATACACCTATTTTAAAATTACGAAATACGTAAGATTAAGAAAAATTTTATTTATTTTACGTATTTCGTAATTAAAAAAAATGAGCATAAAATTGTTTATTCAAATCAATATATATATATATATATATATATATATATATATATATATATATATATATATATATATATTTTTGTTGAAAATACATCTATACTTTTTAATGAAAATAATAAGCAGAAACTAAATTATTTTGAAGCTACCTATATTAAAAAATTGAAACCAACCCTGAATAAAATTAATTATGAATACTACTCAAATGTTTTAAAATGTTTACAGTAGATAGTTTAAATCATCTATGCTTTAAACTAATAATTTAAAATATTTTTTCTTTTTCTTTTTTAATATTTTGACATTTCAATTAAACAACCTTGACGTGTATTTACATAAAAAAAATTAAAAAATTGTATATAGCCTTAGCGTTTCTCACTTCACACGTAAAAATTTAATTTTCAGATGAACACAATAATTTTCTCTTAGAAAAATGATGAACACGACAATTTTTTTTTTTTAGAAAAAACAAGATCCTGATGATGACATTGTGCTAATGTCGAAAGTATTCGGAATAAAATGAATATGCATCAATATGGTAATTTTCTTTCTTCCTTTAATAAGGATACTAAGAAAACTTGTACATAATTACAGAGGATCCTAATAAAATAAATTGACAAAACTTGTCCCAAATATTTAAAAGACATGTTTTTATTAACGTAATATATATATATATATATATATATATATATATATATATATATATAATGACTGATAATGTTGAGTTTGATCCTCACAAGTGGTGCCCCATACTTTCGGCCTAAGTCTTCATCTAAGCTACGCTTTGAAAATCACTATAACGCAGCCGAGGATTTCGATTAACAAAATGCAAAATAAAATATTACTTCGCTACTGTGAACGATTACTTCGCTAATTAAAACGATTACTACTTCGTTACATTTCTAAACGCAAAAACAGTCTCAGTTGATGGCTACAAACAGACGCTACTGACTATTTACGTTTAACTTGTTTAACTAATGCACTGACTTCGTGTTGCATAGCAATAATTCTAAGTAAAAAATGATAGACTGAAATAAGTAACCAAGTAATCGATTTAAGTTTTCTGAATATCGGCGCCAAAAATGAATAATGTCAATGCTTTATCTGAGAAATTCAAAACCTCTAAGACTGCTACCATTAGTATTTGCTCTAAAGAAACAAGAGAAATAAGATTAAAGAAAGAATAGTCAGAAATTAAAGCATCGATTTACCTAGCACTTATTTTGAATAACCACGTTACTTAGAACGATTACTTTGCGACTTGGTTTCAATGTAAAGAAACAGTAAGTATTTACTAGGATGGGATGTGACCCAAGGTCTATTTTTAGGTGGGGACCCGATCGCGTACCGCGAGCAGGGACAAAAATTCTTCACAGGCCCCTGCAACCGTTAGTTGCGCTGGCCTCAGTACGAGCACCGATACCTCGCTCTGGTGCAATGGGTGGGCGCTCCTTGGGCAGCTGTTCCCCAGGGTTGGGCACCTCTCTGTATAATTTTCCTCGGTTGCCCTTCTGTGATTTGACAGAGATCAATATGGTGCACTTTCTGCCCAAAGACAGAGACGCATTTTTGAAGAGATGATAAATATTGTTACCTACTCAAAAAAAATGTTTTACATACTAAAAGTAAAACAGACAAATGGCATAAAAAAAAAAGTGACAAATAGCTATAAAATGGCGCTGTTTACATTATTCGGACTATTTTCCTCATCTTTGTCGCCATATTTATCACAGCGTTTCGGCCGTTGTACGCTTTGGCCTTCTTCAGGTGGTTGGAATTTCGAACTGGACCCTTTATTTCGCTCACTAGGGTAGATTGTTCTAGTTCCACGTGCCATGTTTGATGGATGTCAGTTATCAGTTATCTCCTGCTAATTTCCCTCTGAAAGTTCTCCACTGCCTTAACCGGGTATTGAACTCACACTCTTTGGGTCCTGTCACTGGATCTAACCAACGCCTTTATCCACTGTGCCATGGATATATATGGCGACAAAGATGAGGACAATAGTCCGAATAATGTAAATAATGTACATGCCTCATCTCAGAAATATAGATATTATTTACGGTTCATTTATTTTAATAATGCGCTCGCTATTTGTTTGTGTGAGTGGCAATAATTGTAAGTAAAATGATGCACTAAAATAAGTAACCAAGTAATCGTTTTAAGTTTTCTGAACATCGGCGCAAATTTTTTTTTTTTTTTAAAACAAACTATTTTTTAAACCTGACCATTGAGAGTCACAAAATCTTTAACCCATTCCGACCCACTACGACACTAATCCCTCACCTCCGCTCCCGTTCCCCCACCGACCCCATTATTCATTTGTCCTTCAATCTCCTACCATTCTATATATCGCCTCTTACAGGTCAATCATACGTCGATATAGTTTAAGCGGACAAAAAAAAAAAGAAATGGGGTGGGGCAAACGAAGAGGACAATTTTTCCAGTCCCCCTGCTCCTCCCTGAAACCCACCGCCACCACCACCACCACCATCTCAGTCAGCACTTCCCGGAGTGGCAAGATATGCCAATGTCTTGTCGCGCCTCAAAAATCTTGAACAGGATCTCAGTGACGAATTTGTGAAATCTACCCACAGATGCCCCACCCACAAAATGTAGATGGGTGGGGACGACCGGTCCTCTTACCGACCGCCAAAATATACGATTTCAGGCGGAAAAAGATAATAAAAGCAGCAATTTGTCGATTTTAACTTCACAGTAAGGTTTTAATGGATGTATTTAAAAAAAAAAAACGAAAAAAATTGATTATTTCATCTTTATACAAGGCCTCAAGAGCCACTTTTTTGTGAAAATTACAGACTCTAATCTATAAAAATGTCGTTTTGTTTACAGTATTTCTAACGACTCACTTTTCTCTCCTCCTCGCATCTGACAGATTCCGATTATTTTCTTATCTATCATATTCATGATTTTAAAAAAGTCCCGAAAAGCCCAATATATTAGAACAGAGATGAATGTGGGATATGAATGTAAAAGGTTAATGAGAGTGCTATGCAAAATATATGAGTGCTATGCAGACTCTAATTCTCCCATTTTGGGCATTATTGTATCCATGATCTAATAACACGTTCACACACTGACAGAACTCAATGAATCCTGAAAAAAAAAAAAACAATTTTTTGTTCTCAGAATTAAAGTTTTTATACGGCTAAGCCACACACAAAATTATATATAAACATTTACACATGTCTCACACAGAGAAACTATAACACATGTACACAACAACAAGTAGTGCAAAAATGGCGACGAGACATAGGGTCTTACTTGCAATAATTCCCAAAAGCATTTTCAAGCTGCCGGAGGATTCTTCTGTGTTTCTGATGATGTTATGTTTATATTTCCCAAAAATTAAATTTCAAAGGAAATTTTTAGCGTCTATGTCACTAAATTGAAAGTCTTATTTCTCAAACGGAAAATGACTATTTCCCAACATGAGAATTGGCACTAGGGCAAATCGGACTACCTATTTGAGCCTCATTGAAACCGGAGCTATATCCATTTTTTTTTCTTGCGTAAATCGAACCTATGTTTACCGTTAATGACACTAGAACAAAGCGGACTTATGACTACCTATTTGAACCTAGTTTAAACCGGAGCTATATCCATTTTTTTTTTCATTGCCTTTTTTTAAACTCTGGTATCGACCGGACTTATGACTACCTTTCTGACCCTCTTTATAAATCGGAACGTTGTCTACATTTCTGTCACACGCGTTAACAGACCGATGTCCAGCTTTTTTGACACAAATATACATCGGGCCTACGACTCCGTTTATGACTATTGTATTAAAAATACCTCTATCTCTTGCGCAAATATAAGTTTAATCTGGCTCAAATTCTTAACGGCACATCAACCTCAATTGGTCATTTAATGCCGACAAGGCTGTAAAATAAATTCGTAGAGATAAAATAATCATTCTTTGTAGAATAAATTTCGTACAGGACTAAACGTTGTAGGTGCATATAGTTGGGATATACACCTGTGTGCGAATTAATTGAAACAACCGCTTTAGGTCATTTCCAGTGATGTGCAGTAATATGAATCTATTTTCGGGGTGTATTGCGTCATCTGTGGTTGCATCAGATTTTTATCATGCCAAAACACTATTGTCTCGACTGTCGATTAGTTGTCCTACGGCCATTGTCTGCGATGGACGTTGCTCCAAGGAAGCGTACGAAAATTTTAACGCTGCACGAACACACTGGCAAGCCCTTACCTCTTGAATTAAATCCAATTGAGAATCTGTGATCAATCTGCTAAGAAATACTTCTTGGAATGGACATACGAAGTACTAACATGGGCACTGGGCCATGTTTCATTGAAAAAATATGAAAAAATGTAAATAATAACGGATTCGTTTTGTTTCAATTAATTTGCACAAGGTACTAGGTTCAGACTTACTGCTTTCTTTCACTATACGGTCAGTTTTAGACCCACTGGAGCGACTGGCTATTTTCCCCCTCAGTTTACGTCATTTGCAGTGGTGTGCAGTAATATGAATCCGTTTTCGGGGTGTATGATGAAATTTGTTTGACCTTGAAAAATATTGCGTCATCCGTGATTGCATCAGATTTTCATCATGCCAAGACACTATTGTCTCGACTGTTGATTAGTTGTCCTACGGCCATTGTCTGCGATGGACGTTACTCCAAGGAAGCGTACGAAAATTGTAACGCTGCACGAACACAAATCAAAGCCTTTACCAGTGAGCAGATCAAAGTACTATAGACTGGCTCGGAAACTTTGCTGATTTAAATCCAATCGAGAATCTGTGGTCAATCTGCAGGGAAACGATATCGTAGAATGGACATACAAAGTACAAACATGTGCACCCTGTCATATTTCATTGGAAAAATAGAGAAAAAAATAACGGAATTATTCGTTTTGTTTCAATTATTTATAAAAAAGGTAATTGATATAAAAGGGCGATGTTCATTTTGAAGAAAAGGTTGAAAAAATATTTTTAAAAGCCTGCAGATTATTTGAATTCGAGCCATTTTCTGGACTCATCTTTTAAAAATTTTCATTTGGATGTGTGTTAATAAAAAGCGGTGTCAACATGAATAACGTCATCTGACTTCTCAACATAGGCTTGTAAAAAGGATTTTTTCTGGATTAGTCGTCCTTAAGCCATTGTCTATCTTCGATGATGGACGTTAAAAACATTTTTTCGTCCAAAATTGAAAATATGCCAGAATGAAAATCAATTTCTTGAGCAAATCAAAATTGATATTTTGAAAAATGAAACTCTATGGAAAAAAACCAAAAAACTTGAATCTTTGGGGTTCTTTTAACAATTGTTCGTGGAATGAAAAGAATGTCATAACAAAAAAAAAAAATTTCATCTTTTTATTTGGATTGGAAAACAATTTAAATTTTGTTTAATTGTTTTTATTCGTTTTAATTCAATTAATTTGATAAATTAAATACGCTTGTTAATTTAAAAATATTTTTTAGCCAAAATATAATTTCTACATCCGGGAATTTCTTATTCAAATATGTTAAAATTTTAAATTAATATCTGATAAATTAAAGCGAAATTAAAGGACATCAAAGTTTGGAAATATCCAAAATGGATCCGAAATCAATTTGGGCATTATGAAATTTTTAATTTTAAAAAAAAAATGATATTTTTAAGGTTTACCAAATATTGACGCAGACGTGTAGGTGGTTTTTATTTATTTATTTATTTTTTTTTTTTTTTTTAGTATTTTTTTTTTTTTTTTTTTGATTCGCGTTTTTTTTCTTTATTAAAATGCTTTTTCGTCTCGCTCAAATCCTCGGCAAATTTAATTTTGATTGAAAAATTCTCGTTTCCAAATGCGAGTCTATACAATTCGCTCGGCTTTCCGTCCGTTCTCTCCGTTGCTGTTTCGCGATGATTTTAAGCAATCGCGTAAAAATCCATTTTAATATATGATATCTTACTAAACCACCACCACCAAACTTTGTCAACCCTAGTAATAAAACAATATCTATATACGCTATACATAATCAATAATTTTCAATAAAAATGGACCGTTTTGTGCAAATAATAATTTAAAAAAAGTTTGAAATTAAAAAAAATTTGTTTCTCCCCCCCACCAATGCAACGTAAACTTCAGTCTAATGTAGATCGGTGAAACGGAGTGCTAACGCCATGATGTATTCGTAAAACTTTCCAAAGATTAAACTAACATCCGGTTTCTATCATTTTTTCATTCATTTTTCTTCCTTTTGGATCTTTTTCTTTCTTTAAATTTTTTCAAATTTTCCTTATTTTCTTTATATTCTTTCTTTTCTTACCATAATTTTTTTCCTCACATCGATATAAATCAAACAGATTTTCCTTTTTTTAGACGGTCATTATTAATAACGACCTAAAAATGAAAAATGACATGTAAGAGAATTCTTTCTTTCTTTCTTTCTTTCTTTCTTCTCTATTTTTAGTCAAAATACCTTCCCTCCTTTTTCATTTTAAAATTTCTTCTTTATTTAAATAAATATATTCCATCCATATTCTTATCTTTATTTTCTTAAATTTCTATTTTCTTTCTGGATAAAAATCAACTTTTTTTTTTTTCTCATAGTAAATTTTTTCTTTCTTCTTTTTTTTTATCTTCTTTCTAATTTGTATATTTTCAAACAATTTTTTTGCATTCCTTCATTTCTTCTTTTCTTTCTTTCTTTCTTTTTATTTCTTTAATAAAAATTATTTTTTATACAATAATGCATTCTTTCTTTCTTTCTTTCTTTCTTTCTTTTTTTAAAATAAAAAAAAATTTTTTTAAACCTTCCTTTCTTTTCTTAAAAGATTTCCTATTTTCTTTTTTTCAAATAATATTTATTAAAAGCCATCACATTTTCAATTTGTTTTCCGTTTCCTTGTTCTTTCTTTCTTTCTTTCTTTAAATTTATTCTTTCTTCCTTTTTTATTTTATTTCTATTCTTTCTTCCTTTCTTTTATCAATTCCTAAGTTTTAATTTTCTTTCTTTGTTTAAAAGTCATAAACATTTTCATCAATTTGTTTTTCCTTTCCTAATTTCTTAAAAATTTCATTCATTTCTTATACAATATATTTTCATGATTTTCATTTTTCCTTTCTCTTTTCTGGATGACATTGTCTTTTTTTTTCGGACGTTTTTCCTTTTCCGTTCTTGGATTTTCTTTATTTCTTTTATTGAAAATGTTAATTCGAAAAATTTATAAATTTTCATTTTTTTTTTTTTCTTTAAATTTTGTTTTTCTTAAAACAATTGTACAAAAAACTTTTCTGCTTTCTTTCTTTTTGCTTATTTTATTTTCATCATGACTTTTTTTATTTTAATATTTATAATTTTCCATTTTTCATTTTTTTCATTTTTTTTTTTCTTTCTTTCTTTTTAATTTTACTCGAGAAATTTAATATTTCTTTAAAATTTTATTTATTTATAATTAGATTTCAATTTATATTCAGATTTTTATTTTTCTTTTTGATTTTCTTTTTTTTTTTCTTTTTTTTAACATTTACTTTTTTTTTTTTTGAAATAAAATACCTTTCTTTCTTCCTTTTACGATATCTTTTTTTCATACACTTCCTCAGTTTATAATTTTTTCTGAAATTTTTCTTTTAAAAGGACAACTTTTAATTTGTTTTAAATATAATTTACATTTTGTGCATTTTTTTTTTTCCTTCTTTCTTTTTAACATTGTCGTCAGAAATATATTTCCTTTTTCTTAGAAAAAAAAAAACTTTGTTTTTTTTTTATTTTCTTTCTGTAAAACATTGTCTTCTTTTTTTTAATGAATTTCCTTTTTCTTTCTTTCTTTCAATTTTTTTTACATTTTTAAGACTTTCTTTTAAACCAATGAAATTTTCTTGATTTTTTTCTAAAATAATTTCCTTTTTCTTAACATTTCAAATTTAATTGGTATTTTAGAATAATTCTTACAAATTTCCAAAATTGTCTTTATTTATAACATTTTCCTTTTTCTTAACATTTCATTCTTTCTTTCTTTTTTTTCTAACGTTGTCTTCTTTTTTTAACATTTTCTGAAATCTTTCTTTCTTTCTAACATTGTTCTAACATTTTCCTTTTTCTTAACATTTCATTCTTTCTTTCTTTTTTTTCTAACGTTGTCTTCTTTTTTTAACATTTTCTGAAATCTTTCTTTCTTTCTAACATTGTCTTTTTCTAACATTTTCAGTTTATATATTTTTTTCTTCTTTTTTTTCTTTCTTTTTTTTTTTTTTTTAACGTTAATCTTTTATTTTTTAACATTTTCTGAAATTCATTTTTCTTTCTTTCTTTCTAATTTTTGATTTTTTTTTAACATTTTTTTTTTTTAACAATTCTTTCTTTTTTTTTTTATTAACTTTAGACGTTTTCTTCTTTTTTTTTTAAACATTTTCTGAAATTTTCTTTGTTTTTAACATTGTCTTTTTCTTAACTTTTTTTTTTCTTATATTTTCATTTCTTTCTTTCTTTTTTTTCTTCTTTTTGTTTTTTTTTTTTAACATTTTCTGAAATTTTTTCTTTCTTTCTAACATTGTGGTTTTTTTTCTTAACATTTTCCATTTTTTTTATTTTTTCATTTCTTTCTTTCTTTTTTTTTTAACATTTTCTTTTTTTTTAACTTTTTTTTGAAATCTTTCTTTTTTTTCTAACATTTGTCTTTTTTCAAAATTTTCCTTTTTTAACTTTTTTTTTTCTTATTTTTTTTTTTTTTTTTCTAACATTTTTTTTTTCTTTTTTTTAACATTTTCTGAAATCTTTCTTTCTTTCTAACATTGTCTTTTTCTAACATTTCCTTTTTCTTAACATTTCATTCTTTCTTTTTTTTTTTTTTTTCATAACGTCTTTTTTTTTTTTTTTTTTTTCTGAAATCTTTATTTTCTTTTTTAACATTAGAATTTTTTAACATTTTCCTTTTTTTTAACATTTCATTTTTTTTTTTTTTTTTTTTCTATTTTGTTTCTTTTTTTTTTTCATTTTTTGAAATTTTCTTTCTTTTTCTTTCATTTTCTTTTCCTTTTTTCTAACATTTTTCTTTTTTCTTAACATTTCTTTTCTTTCTTTTTTTCTTTCCTTCTTTCTGTCTAACATTGTCTTCTTTTTCTAACATTTTCTGCAATCTTTTTTTCTTTTTTTCTTTCTTTCTTTGTTTCTTTCTTTCTTTATTACATTGCCATCACTTTTTCAATTGTTTTTCCTTTTCTTTATTCTTCCTTTCATTAACTCATATATCGTCTTTTCTTTGTCTCATATATTTTCCTTTCTCTCTTTATTACATTGCGTTAACCTTTAACTCATATGTTTTTTCTTTCTTTTTTTCTTTCTTTCATTCTCACATTGACTTCACATTTTCTCACATGTTTTTCCTTTTCTTTCATCATTCTTTCTTTCTTAATTTCTAACACCGCCTTCTTCCCCCCCTCACAGTTTCTGCTTTCTTTCTTAATTTCTTTCATACATTTTGCCTTCTTTCATTTTTCCTTCCTTACTTCTTTCTTTTTTGCTTCCGTTCGTTCGTTCTTTCTTTTAATTTTTACTTACATTCTCTGCAATCTTTATTTCTTTGTTTCGTTATTTATTAGATTGCCTTCACATTTTCTTTCTTTCTTTCTTTCTTTCTTTCTTTCTTTCTTAATAAACTTTCTCTTTTCTTCATTTTCTCCAAATTCGTTTTTCTTTTCTTTCTTTTTCTTTCTTTCTTTCTTTTTTTTCTTTCTTTCTTTTTCTTTCTTTTTTTCTTTTTCTTTCTTTCTTTCTTTCTTTCTTTCTTTCTTTCTTTCTTAATAAACTTTCTCTTTTCTTCATTTTCTCCAAATAGTTTTTCTTTTCTTTCTTTTTCTTTCTTTTTTTCTTTTTCTTTCTTTCTTTCTTTCTTTCTTTCTTTCTTTCTTTCTTTCTTTCTTTCTTTCTTAATAAACTTTCTCTTTTCTTCCTTTTCTCCGAATAGTTTCTTTCTTTTCTTTCTTTTTCTTTCATTCTTTCTTCTTTTCTTTTTCTTTCTTTCTTTCTTTTACTTCTAGTTTTATTCTTTTTTAATTCATTACTTATTTTCGGTTTTTCCTTTATATCTGTTAATTTCATTCATTCATTCAATCATTCATTCTTTCATTTTACCTTTGATTTTTCCTTTATAAATTTCCTTCATCTTTTACTATCGTCTTTCTGTGTATTTCCTTTCCTAGTTTCATTCATTTCTTCTTTCATTCTTCCTTGCTTCGTATATTTACTTTTCAAAGTTTCTTTCAACATTAATAACATTCTTCAGTTTCTTCTTTTCTTTTTTCTCTTTCATTCATTCATTCATTCATTCTTTCTTTCTTTCTTTCTTTCTTTTATTCATTCATTCTACGTTGTATTGGGAGTATTCGTTGTTTCCGCCATTTTCTTTCTTTCTTTCTTTTAGTTTAAACAAATTCGATCTATTTTTCTGTTTTTCTTAGTTTCATTCATTAATTCAATCCTAAATTCTCTTTAATCTTTTTTTGATTTCCAGTCATTCTTTCTTTGACATTTATGTCTATCTATCTATCTATCTATGTCTGTCTGTCAGTATCTATCTATCTATCTATCTATCTATCTATCTATCTATCTATCTATCTATCTATGTCTGTCTGTCAGTATCTATCTATCTATCTATCTATCTATCTATCTATCTATCTATCTATGTCTGTCTGTCAGTATCTATCTATCTATCTATCTATGTCTGTCTGTCAGTATCTATCTATCTATCTATCTATCTATCTATCTATGTCTGTCTATATAGTTATCTATCTATCTATCTATCTATATTATGTCTGTCTATCATTTATCTATCTATCTATCTATCTATCTATCTATCTATCTATGTCTGTCTGTCTTTCTATCTATCTATCTATCTATTTATATATGTCTGTCTGTCAGTATCTATCTATCTATCTATCTATCTATCTATCTATCTATCTATGTCTGTCTGTCAGTATCTATCTATCTATCTATCTATCTATCTAGCCAGCTAGCCAGCTAGCTAGCTATCTCAGTCTGTTAGTATCCATCTATCTATATCAGTCTTTTCATATCTATCTATCTATCTATCTGTTTCTGTTCATATCTATATACGCTTTTTCATATTTAGCTAGCGAGTGTTTGTTATCTATCTAGCTCAATAGGTTAGCTGGCTAATATATAGTTTGTTAATTGCCATCTATCTGTCTTTTTATATCTATCTATCTATCTATCTATCTATCTATCTATCTATCTATCTCTGTTCATATCTATCTACGTTTTTTCATATTTAGCTAGCGAGTGTCTGTTCTTATCTATCTATCTATCTATCTATCTATCTATCTATCTATCTATTTGTCTGTGGATTTTTTTTTTCTATCTATTATTATTATTTTCTTTTTTTTGATTTTGACGTTTTACATTTCTTTTCCGGGTCCAAGATAGGGACCTAAGGTTAGAATGGCATCATGACACTTTCCACTAAAAAAAAAAATTACATAGATAAAGCCCTTCGTAAAGTGTGGGCTGTACTTGTCAGAACAATATTTTTGTATTTCCTTGAGGCATCGATATCCAGGAATCCTTATATATTAGTCCACTGGAATTATATTTTTCCAACCAATCTTTTTTCCAACTACAACAGAAAATTGTTGATATTCCCAATTGCCACATTTTTGAGATTTCTATTTCAAGGTCCTTGTATTTTGACAGCTTATTATTATTATTATTATTATTTTCTTTGATTTTTTTTAACCAGAGACACAAGATAGATATGGTTTGAAAGACATTTTCTACTGATAATAAGGAAAAACGAAAATGAAATTAACTGAAGTCTGGTATACCCTTTTTTTTGGAAGGCACGGTGGAAATATGGATATATATTTGGATTGAGGAATATGGAGGTTAAAACAATTTCCAGTCGAATCCAGTTACATTTTCTTATTTAATATTATTATTGGAAAAGGTTACAACCCTCTTTCTTTTTTCCAGCTATGGGTAACATCATACAGATTGGGTTCTATATTTTTGGATGGCAACTGGTCTCAAATGTCTGAAGGAAAATTAATCTCTGAATTCAAACCTGCTCAAGAGGAGGGTGAATAGAAGAAATCTCTTTTTATTAATGGTTGGCAAAACATGGTGTGTTGTTTGTCACGAAAAAAATTTCCCTTGATATTCCCTAGCGAAGCATCAAGAATTCAGCTATTTGACAAGATTTATGAACTACACCAATCAATATATTGAGGTTTATTTCAATCTCGGCATATTCATCTGTACAACAGAGAGAATGCATTTCTTCCAGAAAAAAAAAAATCGTCAACACAATGGTATTTCTGTCTATTTTAACTTGTATCTTTTTTGAACACCAATAAGGCTGCCTTCAAGGTAATTTTATTTATATCTCTGTTGGGGTTTGAATAAATTTGGGAAAAGGCATACCCTTCAAAGATAAAATATTTCATTTTCTTTTTTTTTTATATCTTCTATCTTTTCTACGGGTGGCTTAAATGTCCTGAATTATTCTAACATTCTCACCAAATGGATCTAGTTTTTCCAAACAGTTTAAAATAGATCTTCGTGTCTAAATATGTATCCTTTTGCATTTGCGTTACTCTCTCCGTAAATAGTTTTGTACATCTTTATAAATAATCATTGGAGCAAAATTTTAAATGTGTTGTTTTATTCTCGTCCCCCACAGATAATAAATTGTATATATGGACAATGTGGATATATAGAGACCAGGTGGTATTATGGTGATATAAAGTAAATAAAAGGTTGATAAGAATGTGTTGTTTGGTGTAATTTACTGTTATCTGTTTATTTGAAGTGTTCATGGCTCTTTTTACCCCAATCAAAACCATGAAAAAGCATGCCACCTATTTATAATTAAATACAAATAAATATTGAAATTCCTCTTTCCGATATCATCATAAAATCATTGATCCGTTTTGCATTTCTTGTTTCATTTTTTTCCTTGACAATTTTTTCAATTATAGGTGCCATTTAGAAGACAAATCTTTAAACTTACTCAAAAGAGTTCTGGAGTCATAAAATGCTATTTGGAGTTATTTCTTTTAAGTGGAAATGGATTTTATTTGTAAATCGATCCTAAAATAGGTTCGATATAAAACGTTTTTTTGATATAATATGTATTACGCATAAATAATCTAGTTGTGATAAATATACTTTTGTATTCGACTATATGTCGTCCGACATCGACTCACTTTTATTTGATGACAACACGTTTCTCTTAAATTAACATCCTACTTATGGGTAAATTTAACCATATTAATTATAAAAAAGGTGTGTTCCACTATAACATAACGCTATTTTATATTTCTATATCCTTCATTTCTTTCATTCTCTTTTTAAAAAATGTATCTCTCTCTCTCAAAATTTTATATTTGTTTTTCTTATTATTAAATATATCTCTATCTAATTTTCTCTCATCAAATTGATCTCCTTTAATTTACTTTTTTTTATTTTTGTCTCTTTTCTTATTTTGTTTCCTTTATAATTTTAAATTATTTTAGAAATTTTTCTTAAAAACTTTTCTTTTAAATTTTTTTTTTTCGTTTTCTTACATAATTTGTTTTTTTTTTTTTTTTTAAATCTCTTTTTTCAAAATTTTTCTTTCACTTAAATATTTTTTTTTTTTTTCTTTTTTTTTTTTTTTTTCTATTTTTCAGTCATCTTCAGGCATGAAAAATTTTTTTTTTTTATATAAAATTCAGGTAGCATCCGAGATTTGAAAAAATATTGATAATCGAATTTTTTTTTTTTTTTTTTTTTTTGAAATAAATTTTTTAACGGATACAAACTTTATTTATATATGTATGCAACGCTAAGGTTGAATTTTGAAAATTTAAATTTTTAGTTTTTTTTACTAATATGACAATTTGAATCTATTTTTGTTGTAGGAGTTTATCAATCAATGTGGCATGAACTAATTTGTTCAATAAATTTTTAATGTCTATTTTTGTTATCCTGAAGATTTGCACGTCGGATCAGTTCTTTTAAATCAAATATCGAAAATGAAGTTCAATTTTATATTACAATGAATCATTCATAAAAAAAGTAGATTAAAAAATTAAATATATAAATGGCGAAATAAATCATAAAAATTTTAAAGATACATTAACCTACAAATCACTTTGATGAATGTTATGATATTCATTTTTCAAAAAAATTATCTCTTCTGTATAAGGTCTTTCTTTAATACGCAATATTTTCGAAAAAACAGAAAACTTTAAATAAAATTTTTAATTTATAGGGATGGCTATGATGTCCGACAGAACGATATGACATCAACAGAAGTCGCGGGTCTTTTTATCACGAACTTTAATTAATATCGACGAAAATCAAGGTACACCTTCTAAAAAATTTTAAATAAAAGAATCCCTGACCTTTCAACTCTTAAAATGAAGATAATTATATATTTCAAGACATTTTTTTAAAAAAATACATTCTTTTTATAGATACAAAATATTTAAGTAAATGCTCTGTTTATAATAAACAGTATTAAACAAATATATATATCTAATATGAATATCAATATATATATATTTATCTAATTTAATATTAAGACCGGACTTCGACATATAAATATCTGGTACCAGAAACAAAAATCAACGTCAAACATCCAGAAAAATGGACAACTGCGATTTAGTGAACCCTTATGGGAAAATCTTCCCAAGAATATACCAAATAATATAAATATATTACCTATTATTTTTTAAATACATTTAAAATATAACATATTTAAATTAAAATTTCAAAAGGATAAAATTTAAAATTCATAAATTGAAAATGATAAAATAATTTTTATATTTAACATTTTTATGAATAATTATTTTTTGAATATAAATGAATTTAACAGTTTATACATTTTATTTTATTTTGTTTATATATATTAATAGATACAAATATTTGTAAATGATTTTTATAATAAACAGTATTAAACAACATATACCGGCTTGAATGTCCTTTCTTTATTTATAATTGATTTTCTGGTTTATAATATAAAAATATTTGAAACCTTAAAATAAATACATGATTATGTCCATTTCATAATATTCAATATATATTAAGAAATGGACAAATTCATGAACAATATATTTATAAATAAATTTTTTTTTTTTTTTTTAATTTTAACGTTATTATTTTATAATATAAGTATTTAAGCAAATGCTCTGTTGGAATAAACAGTATTAAATAACATAAATACCGGCCTGTATAAAAAATTTTAATAGAATATATTCGTTTTTCATATATTTAAAATGAAAATATAATATTTTAACCGTCATTTAAATAAAGCCGTTTATCTAAAAAATAAATATAAAAAACGTAAATTTTATAAATTTATTGAATTACGAAAAATTGAAATGTCGATTAAATACTTTTAATATATTTTCGTTGTTTACAAATACATACAAGAAATTTTATGAATGTACAAATTTTCATGAATTGTTTATAATTTATATTTTCATAAAAAATTCTAAAATAAAATAATTTTTAAACGTTATTTGTAAGGCATTCCTCTCGTATATAATATATTTTATGAAAATTACGGACATTCAGGCCGGTAAATGTTATTTAATACTGTTTATCATAAACAGAGCATTTTACTTAAATATTGTATCTATAAAATAACAACGTTAACGTTAAAAAAAAAAATGTCTTTAATAAATAAATTGTCGGACCTTGTCCATTTCTTAATATATGACGTCATTTGTTTACATTCGATACGCCAGAGCAGTTATGAATGTACGAGATTCATGGAAGATTGAAGTTTATAAGCAGTAAATTCGACCTTGTCTACCGAACGGTTCTTTGTGGCCGAGCGGTAAGGCACGTCAGCGTATATGACGGTTCCGTATAGGATGCAGGTTCGAATCCTGTCAAAGAACGAATATTTTCTATGAAAATTTCTCGGACATTCAGGCCGGTAAATGTTATTTAATACTGTTTATCATAAACAGAGCATTTGCTTAAATACTTGTATCTATAAAATAACAACGTTAAACATAAAAAAAAATGTCTTTAATAAATAAATTGTCGGACCTTGTCCATTTCTTAATATATACGTCATTTGTTTACATTCGATATATGAAGCAGTTATGAATGTACGAGATTCATGGAAAATTGGAGTTTATAAACAGTAAAATTCGACCTTGTCTACCATGATTGCTTCTTTGTAGCCTAGCATAAAAGGCACGTCAGCGTATATGACGGTTCCGTATAGGATGCAGGTTCGAATCCTGTCAAAGAACGAATATTTTCTATGAAAATTTCTCGGACATTCAGGCCGGTAAATGTTATTTAATACTGTTTATCATAAACAGAGCATTTGCTTAAATACTTGTATCTATAAAATAACAACGTTAAACATAAAAAAAAATTCTTAATAAATATATATATATATATATATATATATATATATATATATAATATTTAATTTAGCAATATTTCAAATTTTTGTTTTATTCAACGGTTTTATATATATTTAAATAGGTACATCTACAAAATGAATTTTTTAAATTAACATTGAAATTTATATATACAAAATTTTATAAATTAAATCAATTTAAATAATATAAAAATAAATATATTTATTAAATTTATAAAAAACAAATATAATAATTTTTTACAGTTCAAATTTTATTTGAAAATTATTTGATATTTTATATATAAAATTTATATGTTTTTTTTTATTTTAATAATATTTATTAATATATCCAGGATTATTTGAAAAATCAAAAAAAAACATCAAAATGTTTTTTATTTGATTTTTATTTTTTATAAAGCTCTTTGAAATATAAGAAATAAAAAAAGGAACGAAAATGAATATAAGGATTAAAATATTTAATAAAAAACAAGTTTTTTTTTTTTTGATAAAAAAAAAAAAAGAAAAATTCTATGGTACCCAAATATGAAATTTTAAAAAAATATAAATATATATAAATAAAAATATTTTTGGAAAAAAATTGGTTAAAAAAAAAAAAACAAATTAAAAAGACTTTTAAAAAATATTTTTTATATTTTAAAAAATATTTACATATATATATATATATATATATATATATATATATATATATATATATATATATATATATATAAAATATATATATATATATATATATATATATATATATATATATATTTATAAAATGTACACTCTTTAAAAAATTTATTTTTTATATATAATAATTTTTTAAAAAATTTTTTCAGAAAAAAAATAAATTCATTAAAATAAAATACGAAATTTCATGCAAAAAAAAATATAAACCTTAAATCTAATATTATGATATATATATAAATATTAAAATATATGATTATTTTAAATAATATTTATATTTTAAAACAAAATAAAATTTTATTTATATATATATATTCAATTTATTAGCATTTATTCCCAATACTTATAAAAATATTTTGAATATTTTATTTAAAGAATTCTATATTTTTTGTTGAAATAATAGAATCTTATTAAGTTTGCATTCTTTTTGAAAATTCAATTTTACATATTTTATTTAAATTTAAAATTGATTCAATAGCAAAGTTTGCTGAAACAAATTTTAAAAAAATATGAAAATGCGTTAAAGCAATGAGGAGACACGCCTAAAATTATGATTTCTAAAATTTTTTCAAACCTATCAAAAAAAAAAGATTTTTGAGGAAAATTAAAATAAATATAGCAAAATAAAATGAACTTCAAATCAAAAAAAATATAAAAAAAACTTGTTAAGTTTTTTCATATAGATGAAGAAAGAAATGTTTTTTTTGCCGAAGGAAAATGATTGTTTCGTGATTTAAATTTTCAAATAACAGCCCAGAATAAATGTCTAATTAAATTTCAAATTTTTTTATTTTTTAAAAATTTTTTTATTTTTTTAAAAAATTTAACTTTTGAATTTAAAAATACAGTTTTTTTTTTTAAATAATTATTATGTTCGAAGTCATTATAACATCGAAAAATATAACATTGATATTTTGTACATTAAAATTTCATTTCAATTTTAAAAATAAATATTCATTATCAATCATTTTATTCAGATGTTTAAATTTTAGTTTTGTTATTTTTTCATTTCTACAATTGAATAAAAAAAAAAAAAACGCCAAAAATTGAAAATTCAAATGAAAATTTAAAAAAAAAAAAAAAAGAAGAAATGAGGGACATTCTAATATATAAATAACTAAGAAAAAAAAAAAAAATAAAAAACAAAATCTTTGAATACAAGGATTTTATTTGGAGTATATAAAAAAAAAAAAAAATTTTTTTTTTTAATATTTTTTTCTAAAATGAATAAGTAAAAATTATTTAAATAATGATATCATTTTAAAAAAAAAATTCATTTTGAAATTGCAAAAACATCTAATTTTTAGAATAAATAAATAAAAAAATATTTATATTTTTTAATCTTTTTCTCATGACTTAATCATATTATTATTAAAATAATTATTATTTTTGTATTTTTTGTTGAATTAAAAGACAAGAAAATAAATTAAAAATTTTTCGAAAAAAAATAAATGGAAAATCTAAAAAAAATTTGAATAAAATATTTAAATTAAAAAAATATTTATCATTCCGATTTTTTTTTTATTAGAATTATTATCATTTTTATATATTTTGTTATGAAATAAGAGTTAAACAAAATATAAAAATTTTTTTCCATTCTGTTAATTAGAAATAACATTTAATTTTTAAAATATGATTGCTAATTTTTCACCTGATATATAAAATAAATTGAAATAAAATATTGAAAAAGAAATAAATTTAGAAATAAATATTCATATTTTAGAAATTTTTTTAAAATATATAAGTTCATTTGATGAAAATTAAATAGATAGATAATTTTATATAGGTTAAGAATATAAAATTAAATGAATAGATATGAAGAATGATGGGAATTTTTAGATAAATGATAATTTATATTTATATATGACTAATAATCCCATTTAGATATATACAATTAAACAGTTTAAAATTTTAAAGTAAAAAATTAAAATAAATTCGAAAAATTATAAATTTCTGGAAAAATAATTTAAATAAATTTTCTTCCGGTTAATTTTATCCTTTTATAGAGATAGAAAAAAATTAAATTTTTTTAAATTTTAAATAATATATATATATATATTTATATTATATATATTTAAAAATAAATAATATCAAAGAGAAGAGAGAATTAGACTATAAATTAAGTTTAATATTTAATTAATTTTATATTAAATTTATATATATTTAAATTTTTTTTTAATATAAAACTTTTTAAAAAATAAAAATCAAATACATAAAAAAATAAAAAAATATAAAAAAAATAATATAAAATCTTCAAGAATGAAAATTTAAAAAAAGTTTTTTTTGATAAGAAATATCAAATAAATCTATCAATTTTTCATGAAAAAATTTGATTTTTTATTTTTCATTTTATAACAAAAGCTTTTTTTTTTTTATTTCCCCATATCCTTTTATTGTTTTTTTTATTTTTCCAATTTTTTTTTAATATATATTATTATTCCATTAAATTTAAAATTTATAAAATTGGTTTTTAAAATTAGAAAAATATTTTTCAATAAAAATGCTTTTTTAAAATGTTGATATTTATAAGTTTTTACAGAAAAAAAATTTTTTATTTTTAAGTATAAAACTAAGGAAAAATTTTTTTAAATTTAAATTTAGTTTGTTTAATTTAACTATTCAACAAATTTTCCTTTTTAGAAAAATTTATTATCAAGAAAGCGGAACCACTTTGAAAATAAAATAAGATTTCAAAATTAAAAATTAAATTAAAAAAATCAAAATTCCATGAATGATTACAAAAATTTTACAAAATAAATAAAATAAAATGAAAGAAAAATAATAATTTCAAATATAAAATTATTAAATGTTTATATAATTAATAAATTTAAAAATTGTAAACATTTAAAACTAAAATGGCAAAATTTCTGAAAAATGATTTTTATTAAGATTAAAAAACCTGAAAAAACCTTAAGAAAATGATTGTTTTTAATATATTTAATAAATATATATATATATATATATATATATATATATATATATATATTTATTTTATTTTAAAATTTGAAGTTTTAATTTATTTTATATAAGATTGATTGAAAAAAAATGAAATATTTTTAAAAAAATTAATAATTTTATATTGAAATTTATATATATATATATATAAAAATATATATAAAAGAAAAAGAAATTTTAAATAACAAAAGTAAAGGAATTAAACTTAAAATGATTTTTAGTTCTTAAATTATTATTATTACTATATCCTGTTTTTTTGATTTTTTTTTTCAAAAACATTATATATTTAAACAATGAAAAAAATAAATTAAAAAAAGGTATAAAAAAGAAAATTATAAATATTTTTATATTTTTTAAGTTTCATTTGCATTTTTAAAAAATTGAAAAAAGACAAGGATTGTATAAAATTTTGCTCTTCAATTTCATGGAAACATGAAAATTCTAATGATGATAAAACAATTCGTGTTATTTTTTCAGAAATTTAAATTGTTTTTTTTGAAAAAAAGTTTTTTTAAAAATATATATGAAAATATTGGAACAAATTATTTTTTTTAAATCAAAACAAATCCATATTTCAATTATAATGAAATATATTTAAAAATGCTTTTAACAGTTAGAAATAATAAATTCTAAGACAGCAAAAAAAAAAAAAAAAAAATGAGAAAGAAAAATAGAAAATATGAAAATTTTGTCCATTGAGAATGCAGAATGTTTAAAAAAATAAAAAAAAATAAGAGTCAAGATCTCCAGATATATGATACAAAATTTAATTCCCTTGCATGGAGTATTGCTGCCATATATGGTCTGGTGCCCCTTCTGTTTGCTTCGGGGTTCTTGATAGGCTCCAGAGGCGGATATGCAATGTAGTTGGCCCTGCTCTGGCATCTCGTCAACAGTCACTTTCTCACAGACGCGCCGTCGCCTCCCTCTGTCTGTTCTACAAATACTTTCATGGAAATTGCTCCGAGGAGCTGCATTCGCTGGTTCCCAGACTTCATGAGTTCAAGCGCCCTACGAGGCTGGCATCCCGCTCTCACCCCTTCACTGTCGAAACTCCTAAATGTAGCCGTCTCTTCTACTAAATAATAGCTTCATGTCTCGCACCTCTCGCCTGTGGAACTCCCTTCCCTATTCCTGTTTCCCTGTGAGCTATAATCTCCAGCTATTCAAGTGTAATGTCAATCGACATCTCCAGTTGCCTTGATCTATCCACTACCCTCATCCTTTCTTCTATCACTCCTATCTGATCTTGCTATAAATTTTCTGTAACCCCTTGCGTCCTAGTGGCTTTTTCGCCTTGCTTGGGGTGAACTTAAAAAAAAAAAAAAAAATAAAATCTGATTGGCTTAAAAGAAACTTTTTCATATGAAAAAAAAAAAATTCAGCACTAAACCTTCATTTGTTTGAAGATCAATTTAGAAAGTCAACAGCGAAAACTGCGATAAATCGTTTAAACCATCCTTTTAGATTTTATTCTTAATCGGTATCGATTTTTTAATTTTTATTTTAACAAAAATAGATTGTTTTAAAAATTTCATTTTTCAAATCTAGATAAAACATTGTCCGCCTGCTAAAAAATTTATTGCTGTTTATATTAGCAGAAAAAAAAATGATGGATGAAAAGAAAAAAATTTTTTCAATTTCCTATAAACCGAGTGTAACAGCAAAATTGTCTAAATCCTGTAACAGCAAAATTGTCAATCTGTTAGATTAAGCCTTAAACCGTTGTAACTTAGAAATGATTAAAGATATCTTACTGGAATTCTTCGAGGTTTTTATAACACTATTGGATTCTCCTTTGAGGCGTAAGGATGTATAATTACTCTCCAATCTTAACAGAAGAATCGTGATGAAAAAAATCATAAACGAAATGACATATTCATCATTAATTAATCATAGCTAAGGATCAGAAAGTTCATGAAGGATTAAAATAAATATATATATATATATATATATATATATATATATTCAGGATCATTTTCCAACTTATTCAATATGATTTTTGCCCTCTAAACCTTCTAACTTTCTGTCCTGGAGTAATTAAAGTGCAAAACATATTTTTATGTAAATTTCATTTTCAGTTTTTTTTTTTTCACTGCTCTTTTGACTGTCATAATGAAACTCCTCTCTCAAATACTAAACGTCTTATGGATTGAGTTGGATCTTTTCTAATTGATCTCTTTAGCTCTAAGTTGAAAAAATGATCCCTCTTCCTGTTAAATCCTGATCCAGGCAAAAAATCCTACTGTTTCCTTTTTTTTTAAAACTTATTCACTGTTCTCTTGATGGTTCTTGAATGGATGAAGATGGATGGATTCATGAATTTTTGGTACCATTACTGAAGGCCTGAATGATCTTTTCCTCTCACCATTGCTCATTTGGGAAAAGAAAGTGATCCTGACACAAAAACGATTTAAACCTGTTCTCTTTCTAGCTGAATAATCTCAAGTGTTTTTTTTTCAGTGATTCTTTAAAATGGTGTCAAGATATATAAAATCTTATTAAAAACCTGGGAAAAAAAAAGAAATTAGATTTAGTTTTTTTTTAGATATTAAACATTTTGTGGGATGGACAATTATGCTGTTACACGATTTAGACTATTTTGCTGTTACACTGGTATATATTTCTCATCTTTTATTGAATTTAAATGAATTTGTGCCTGAATTTTTTTATACATTGATATAATGTAAAAATATATAAATTTTTGATTTAATATATCTTATTGATTTTTTTCCTAATATATATATAAAGATATTGTATTATATATTTATATTTATAATATCATATAAAATATAAAATTAATATTTTGTATAAAATGTATATGTTAATTTATGTTTTTGTACAAAGAACAATATAAAATAAATAAATATATATATAAATTATTTATATATTATATTTTTGGTACTAATTAAAAAGCGCTTTAATACATACATATGTTAAATTTAGTACGATGATTTTCAAAACGATGAAATTTCCCCCAATAGACAATAACACCAATACATCCAAATCTACATAAAAAAAATTTTTAAAACATTAATCAGTTTGTCTGACGATCGCTAAAGCGTGAAACCCAGGGTCATAAACTAAAATCTAATCTATTTATATATATATATATATATATATATATATATATATAAATATTATATATATCTAAAATATCTGCAAAATTGTCCAAATCGTTTGACATTAAAATTGTTCATTTTATTCGATTAAATATGATAAATGAAAATTTTAGAAATGATTAAAAAATCTTAAATATATATTCTATTTATTTTATATAATACGAAAGAAATTCGCAAAGGATTGAATTAATTCAAATATATATATATATAAATATATATATATATATATATATATAAATATATTCCAAATCATTTTTTCCAACTTATTTAAGATGATTTTAAAAATCTCTAACCTTTTAATTTAGAAAATTGGATAGTAACAATTAAATCATATATTTTTATGAACGATTTTTTTTTAGATTTCATTTTTCACTGATCTTTCCTGATTGTCAAAGAAAAAACAATGCTCATAAAAAAACAAAATGTCTTATGGATGTTTGAGTTGGATCTTTTCTAATTGAAAATTTAGCTATAAGTGGAAATGATGATCCCTCTTCCTGTTTGAATTCCTCATCCAAATTTTTTCTCAAAAATAAATTTTTTTTTTTAAATTTATTCACCGTTCTCTTGATGGTTCTTGAATGGACATTGATTATGGAAAATTGAGCATGAATTTATAAACCATTACTATAAGGCATAAATGATCATTTTCATTTCATTTTGCTCATTTTAGGAATATAAAAACCCAATATTTATTTAAAAATTATTTTTGAATTTGTTAAATTTATTTATTTGTTTGATTTTTTTTGTTGTTATTGAATAATTAAAATGTTTTTATTATTAAAGCAAAAAAAAAATGGTCAAAAATGATTTATCAAGAGAATAATGGCTAATTTTATTGAAAATCTGTTATATTTTTTACAACATAAAATTTTTATAAACGAAAATGACCTCATAAAATTTTATGATTTAAAGTTGTTGAATCATACACATATATATATATATATATATATATTTTTTTTTTATAATTTTCCATAAACAAAATTAGAAATTGTAAAACTTGAGATGAATAAATGCACTTTATAAGAAAAAAAAATATATATTATTAATTTCTAAATATATAAAATCTATTAAACAATAAACATGATTATACGGTTTTTATCGACATCATCAAATTTTTGCATTGAATAATTAGCATAAAACAAACAAACAAAAAAATTTTTTAAAAAATCCATAGTCCTAATAAATAGTTTAAAATAAATAAAAAAAAAGATAACCCTTTTATGAAGTCAAAAAAAAACAAATGTTACAGCATTTTTTTATACACAAAACCCTTTCAGAAAAAAATAAATAAAAAAAAAATAAATAAAATCTATAGACACGTAAACCAGACTAGGCGAAATCATCTTCCGTTTTAAATTTAGACACCGATAACCTTACCCTGACTTGACATCTGTGAATGTAACTTTATACTGATACAAATTATTAACAATTAGCCCTTTTATTTAAACAATTGCTCTAGCTGTTACCATAGAAATTTTGATTTTTAAAATAATGAATATGCTATTAAAACACGTAAATCAGATTAGAAATAAGTTATTCCAAAAAAAAATTTCGCTTGAAGATGGAACAGAGCTTTACTTTAATTCAATTTAATTCAAATAATTATATTGAATTTTTTGGCTCTTGTTTTGAAACATGAGACCTCTTATGTAGCGTGTTGGAATCATATTTTAAATTTTTTAAATATATATATATATATATATATATATATATATATATATATATATATATATTTTATAAAATGTCCTTGAAAGACAAATAAAATTCGGTAAAAAAAACAGTCTTATTAAAAATATTTTAATTTTCGAAACAAAATGAATTTTTGTATTTATTCATTTTTTATAATGCTAATTTATATTTTAAAAAAAAAATTTATTATAGTTTTGGCTATTTAACCCGTAAGTTATATTATGAATTATATATATACATTTTATTAAATAATTGTTAAAGATAAAATTTTGTACTAGGACTGATTATATATATTATATATATATATATATATATATATATATATATTTCATATTATTTTATATAATATTTCATTTTGAAAAAAATAAATTCAGTATATAGTAATTTTATTTGTATGGATAAAAATTGTAACATTGATTTTCACGTTTATGATTGCAAAATCGTAAAAACCCAGGATCAAAAAATTATATAATACAATGAATGATAATATATATATATATATATATATATATATATATATTTAGAAGAGAGAAAATAAGAGAAGAATTTAAAATTATTTTGTCCAGATAATAGATAGATAGATAGTTAGATGATAGAAAATATAAAAATCAGATATTGCAAATAGATTTTTTCTAATAATTTATATTTAAATATATAACGATTTATATATATATATATGAGGAATATATCAAAAGGATAATTTTTTTCAAAAATAGGATGGAATTTATATATATATATATATATATATATATATAAAAAACAATTAAAATATTTATTATAATCATTTTTCATGAATTGATTGAATATGAAAAAATTAAGAAAATAATATATATATATATAATATATATATATATATATATATATATATATATATATATATAAATTTAAAAATTAAATTTAAATGAAAGACGGATTATTTGATTATATATATAAATATAAATATATATATATATATATATATATATATATATATAAATATATATATATATATTATATTAAATGTGTGTGTGTCATCTCCGTTTAATGTAAATGATATTGTTTTCAATTAAATATGTTTAAAATTTTGTTTTGAAAAAATGATTCCTGTGCTTAAGTTTCCTGTGCAAAAACACTAGGAAAAAGAAAACAAATGAAAGGCATCCAAAAAGGAATTCCTTTTTTTTTAAGGAACTCAACGAAATTTTGGTAAAAATATGAAAGATGTTAAAAATTTTAAAAAGATTTGAAAAGGAGAAAGGGATTAAAGAATTTTTACTTATTTACTTATTGATGTATCTATATATAGAATGCACTGATTGGTACATTTAAATTTTTTGGGATGTATAGGAGATTGAATAATGTCGTCAACTGGCCTCAAGATGAATTTGAAAAAAAACAAATCCAAAAAAGAAAAAAAAAACAAAAAAAAAAAAAGAAGACGGAAAAACCTAAAAAAAAAAAAATTCAAAAAATTTAAAAGAAAAGACGAATACCAAAGAGGATTTAGCTTGATTAGACAGAGATAAGGAAGAAAAATTATAAATCCAAGAAAAAATAAGATGTTTGAATTCCTTTTTATATAAGAGAGAAAAAGTAAAAAAAAAAAAAAAAAGAGAAAACTGTTGAAAATAACAAAAACTTGAAGAATCTTAGAATAAATCCCTCATATTTTAGACCAGATATATCCGAATCATTAATATTCAATTTTCTGACGAATGGTAGATTCAATCCCATCCGGAATGATTTTGATAAGAAAATTTTTCACATCCAGACACATATCTAAATTTTCTATCATATATAGAAATTGCATGTCGGACATGTTTTGATGTATATATAAATGGGTGATACAAAAAAATGCATTTAAAGTTTATACCTTTTTATTAAAGTAAATTAATAAACCTGTTGAATTAAACAATCGTTTTCCTAATAAATAATCGATTTTGTAATTAAACATCAACGGTGATGTCTCTTATAATTAAAAAACAATTATTTTGGAAACTTATGACATTTTTAATTTACCTACAAATAATGAATAAATGTATTTATTATATATATATATATATATATATATATATATATATATATATGAAAATGTGTGTGTGTGTGTGTAAAATATGTCTGTCTGTTTTTATTTAAATCTTATAATAAAAAAAATAATAATTTATATGCAGAACTCCATTCTTTTTCTTTCTCTTATTTTGACACCCTGATATATATATATATATATATATATATATATATATATATATATATATATATATATATATATATATAAAATAAAAATATAGACAAGTATTGTTATTTATTTTAGGTAAATTTTTTTCATTTCGTCTGATAAGCTTAATAACATTATCATTAAACGAAAAAAGAAAATCACAATATTGATACATTTTTAATCCAATCTATTTCTTACGGTTTACATAAGCCATTATCAAAGATGACAGGGTTTACAATATATTAAGCAATACATGGACAAGACATTGATTTGAGTCTTGTAATTTACATGGAAGTGGGTCCGGGGTATTTAGCATATTCTTTAGTTTATCGTAGATGTATATATTTATATTTGCTATATTATATATATTTTCAATTTTTCCTTGGCTATTTCAATATATTTTTTATATATAAGTCATCAATTTGTTTGTCCATGAAATATTATATATAATATATATATATATATATATATATAATTTTATATATATATATTTCCCCAAAAAAAAGAACAGTAAAATTATTTTAATTGGGTGCATCTGATTGATATTTTTTTTTTACAAAAAAATGCTCAGTGTAAATTTACAGGCATAAATATTATAAATTAGCTGTTAAAGATTTTTCATCTTCTTACGAATTTTTTCCAATCTTAGAAAGATGAAAAAAGTTTGAAATGCTTTTAATTTTAAATTATATAATTAAATTTGAAGTTTTTTTGTTTTTGAAACATGGATAATTTTATTGCGAAGAAACCATATTTTAAATATTGTTTAATTTTTAATAATATATATATATATATATATATATATATATATATATATATATATAGTCAATAGATTAAAGACTGACCATTTGGACTTGTATCTGATTGTTGGTCTGACATTTTTAATTCCTCAAAGAGAAAAGAGGGAGAAAATTCTTTTCCTGCTGGCATTAGTCGGAATTTGAAATCATGAGGAAAATTGAAATTTAAGAATATTTATTTTAAGATAAATAAATAATGACTAGAAATTGCCTAATTTTATTATTTCTTAAATATATATATATATATATATATATATATATATATATATATATAAACATAAAGAACAATCAATTTAATAATCATTGGCAGTTCTTTAGCATTTTAAAGTGCATGGATCTGTTTTTTCATATATATTTATAATATTACTATTTTTAACATATTTTTCATAGCGACACGGAAATCAATAAAATTTCAGAACCTTAATCATGGCTCCAGATGATCAAGCGATATTTAACAATTTTTGAAGAAAATGGTTTTTTCATTTTTTATTATAGAGTTTTATCTTGAACTTCATAAAGATTTGTACATATATAACATATATATAATATATATTTAAGTGAATATATAAGTCAACAGACTGTGGTCATGAAATTTTTTGACAGCCATTTGTGTGTGTTGAACAAATACATACAAATTTTGGTTCCTTTTACACAATGTAGTTTCTATCTCTAAATATTGATTTTTTATCCCATAAATATAACACATCTTAAGACTATATTTACAACAAATATATATATATATATATATATATATATATATATATATATATATATATATATATATACCGGTAAAGGTGTTACTTTAAAAGTTTTCAAGAAACAGAAAACATTAAATGAAATGTTCAATTAATCGTTTTTCCTAATAAATAATCGATTTTGTAATTAAACATCATATATCCATATATATTATAATTATATAATGATTTTGGAAACTATGAAATATTTATGTTTTCAAATATATATATATGTGTATTTATAATATATATATATATATATATATATATATATATATATATATATATATATATATATCCAACATATATCTATTTTATCCACAAAAAATATATGGATTGAGGAATAGGTGTGACTTTTATATATAAAAGGTGTGAATCCATATATATACCTGAGGGTAAAAAGGAAGACATATAATATATATATATATATGTACTGTACTGTACTGATGCGGCATTCACCCTGGGCGGATTGAGCCGGCTTCTTCCTGTTATGAGAAGAAGATTCTTGGGATAAATTACAGAAGTAGGGTACCCAGGCCTACTCGGATAACGTTCTTGCTTGATAGGGATTCCCACAGACGCAGAGACAGGAACGACCAGAAGCCGCCGGTTACCGATGCAGACGCTCCTTGGATTTTCACCAGAGCCCTTGTTGCCGGTATGTGTGTCAGACCTGTCCGCCTTGGGTGGGCCCTACCAGGAACGAAGTTCCGGCGGCATAGCTCTGACACTACTAAGGAATGCCCCCCCAACGACTGTGAGGTAAGGGTTTTTTGGGGTTTACAGTACCAGGTGTTCCCAAGCGGTCCCCCCATTATACTGACCTGGCTCTACGAATCTTTTAAGTTCGGTGATCGAACGAGAACCGGTGTTTCAGCGTGATTTAACCGTAAAAAGCTTTCATTGCCTGTGGATGGTTCTCACAAAACATTTAGTCAACTATAATCAAATCTTCATGTACTGAAATTGTCAATATGTAAGTTTCCTAGGAACTGATCTGCTTGGCCTAAATCTCTCTCAAAAAATCACACACTATAAAAATCATTTATATTTATATATATATATATATATATATATATATATATATATATATATATATATATATATATATATATATATATATATAACAAAATTACAGGAATAGTTTTTAATAAGAGTTCTATTTTAATATTCTGAATGCAAATTAATTAAAATATTTTAATAAATAATCGATTTTATAATTAAACATCAACGATGATGTCTCTTTATAATTACGCAATTATATATATATTTGAAGTGGAAAAAATTCAAATAAAAGAAAATATTAGCAAAACAACAACAACAGTTTATCGACTCAAAATCAGGATATTTTTTTTTTCTCAACAAATTTGAAAATACTGAATATTCAAGCGACATTACACGTTTTTTTATAAGGAAACCATTTTTAGATTTTATTATTCTTTATTTTAAAACTGCATCTGAAAGTTTATTATTTATTACGAAGATGTTTAATTAACTTTGATGTAATAAAAATTAACGGCTCTTAACTAAAGAAATGCGTTAAATAAAAAAATTCCATTGAAATTAACGGCTTAGAAGGATAAATATGGATTACGACGAGCTAAAAATTGTCATTGGGCGAAAAGTCAGGAGAAATTTCATAAATGTTATTTTGTTCACAATCCGGGAATAGTGATTTTAGAAGCAAAGGAAAGTGTGAACAGTAAAAGTAACATATCATCTATGAATTCATGGCTATTTTCTCACAGCTAAAGAGTCTGAATCGACAGAGATGTCGTTCTATAATCGAATGCCTATAATATCACAAACAAAACAGATGTGGAAAGAGAAGGTTCCAAAAAAATACAGTAGAATCGTTCTTATACCAGGGTTAGAATACGTGACCTGTAAGGAATATTTTAAAGAAAATGAATGTCCAGAAAGATATTTACACCGAAAGTATTAAGAGATAGGAATTTTTTTTAAACAGAAAACAATGCTGAATTGCTATGTAATATCAAATCCTGTATATGACAATGAATAAATAAAGAAAAGCCAGACATCATAAAAAAAAAAAAAAACAAACTTACAGAGAAATGGTTATACAAACAAATACATTGTATACCAGGCTGGTAAAAAAAAGAATTATGAGTAAGGGTTTTTTTTTTCCCAAATTGCTTATTTTGCAGTGGATGCTGGACAATTTTATTACGGATGAAGCAACATTGAAGCGACAGAAAATTCTACCTAAAGAAGAATACTTTGATTATGACAGACCAGAATATGCAAGGAGAATGCTTTAAATAAATCTCCGGCATTTTAGTTTTTTTGGACCATCTCCTCAAAGATGAAATCATTTTTGAAGATGTATTTCTAATCCTGAGAATAACATGGTCAGAATACGTGAGCAATGAGGAAGTTCGAAATAAAATAAAAACTAGAATTATATTTACCCAGAATATTTATTTTGTTTTACGGCATATCAACACCTCAATGGGTTACTTAATAGTGACAAGATTTTTAGGATAGGTTCGTATGAATAGAATATGTATTCTTTGTAAGAAATCACTTTCTAGATCAGGATTAGTTTATTTTGTAAGAATCAATTTGTAGATCAGGTTTTCTTTATTTTGTTTTATGGCATATCAACCTCAATGGGTTATTTAATGCCAACAAGATTTTGAATTTTCTTTCTCTATGAATAGAATATGTATTCTTTGTAAGAAATCAGTTTTTAGATCAGGTTTGGTTTTTTTTGTTTTACGGTATATCAACCTCATTTTGGGTTATATAATGCCGACAAGATTTTTAGGATAGGTTCGTATGAATAGATAATATATAATTCTTTTTAAGAAATTTTTCAGATCAGGATTAGTTTATTATATTTTTTTATATTAATCAAACCTCAGAAATTTGATTTATTTAATTTTTTTCCTAATTTTGGAGAAGTTCTATTATATGCAAAAAAAAACCCAAACTACAGAGAAATGGTTCTATAAACAAATACATTGTATACCATGGTTAAAACATATGAGTATTGGGTATATTGTAAAGAAATCTGCCATTTTGCAGTGGATGCTGGACAATTTTATTACGGATGAAGCAACCCCAAGCGACAGAGTTGTGGACCTACAGAAGAATACTTTGATTATCACAGACAGAATATGCAAGGAGAATGCTTTAAAAAATTGGTTTATACCAATGACTACCTATACTTAATACTTCTCGTTTTCACTCTCGCGTGGTCATGTGTGACGTCATGAGCTGCGGTGAGATTTTCGCTTCCAGCGTCTTATATGCACGAGTTTGTCGTTGCTTGGAAATCTTCCATGTAAACAGAAACAGACTATCATCACTGTCTTGTCCGTGTATTGCTTAATATGTTGTACAGTAATTGTCAGCTTTGATAATGGCTTATATAAGCCGAAAGCTTAGATTGGATTAAAAAATATGTATCAATATTGTGATTTTCTTTCTTCGTTTAATGATAGTGTTATTAAGCTTATCAGACGATATGAAAAGAATTTACATAAAATAAATAGACAACACTTGTCTATATTATTTAATGAAACATGTATTTATATGATAGATAGATAGATAGATAGATAGATACACCTAGTGAGCCAGACAAACGAAACGAGTCTAGTTATCTATAATTATATATATATATATATATATATATATATATATATATATATGTACATTCTTCACCGATAGCATGACTCAGAGTTTCATGCACAACACAATCTTCAGGTGTTGAGTATAAACTGACCGTTACGTAAATTAAATTTTAAAAATATCTGGATATCGTAATGTTGGCACTTAAAATAAACCTATTTGAATATATATATATATATATATATATATATATATATATATATATATATATAATAATTATTTTATAGTTGTGAATATTATTTTTTTTTTTTTTTTATACTAATCCTAAAGGAAGATTACTTATTCTTAAAAAAAAAACGAGCCGTAATTTACATTAAACATTAATCTGGATCAACGTATTTAAGCAGATATTTAATTTTAGGCCTACAAGAAACCATCAATTCATTTCTCTTGTTTAATTAGCCAGAGTCGTTTAAGTTAACTAATTTTTCAGCAAGACATAACTTACATCTATTTGCTTTCCTGTTGTAAGATTTGGCTCTTGCTATAATATCCCAGGTGATAAAAGGTGTATTACCATCATTTTTTCATTGCCAGAAAAATCAGAGAGAGCATTGCTGTTTTTGTATTCTATATTACCTAAAGTCATTCGATGGTGATAGAAATTAAATTTTCAAGGATTTCCAGTGGAACCAAAGTAAAATTTAACATCATTACCGGAGTGTATGCTAGCTTGGTATACAATATTATCAGTCATACATTGACCGTTTAAAGGGCAGATCATATTTTTCGGTAGTTGCATTTTTTTTTTTCTTAAATTAACTTTGCTGGACATGTTTCTGTTTAATATAATATTATGTTGGATTTTATCGATGTTACTAACGCATCTGTAACTGATCTTAACATTATTTTTATTAAAAATCTTTCTTAGCGTTTGTGAATTCTCAAAGTGCTTATGAATTAAATTTAGGAAAATTCTTCCGACATTATTTTGAACATTATGATTAGAAGGTGGATTAAATCATATGATGTTACGCTTACGGTGTTTCTGTTTATTTTTACTTTGTTTTATTTCTAAATATTCTAAATTTACTTTATGATTGCTTAGTTCAAAAGCTTTTATATATTTGATTTTATTATTATCAAATATTTCCTTTATTGCTGGAGTTGGTAGATAATCTAACTTGGACTGAGTTATGTAAATTATCTAGAATTTCATCATGGTCGTTCGATTCTTTACTGAAGGATCTATGCTTATACAGATCTTTGGTATATGGTTTGGAATAACCATTATTCAAATCCAAGATGACATCAAGAAATTTGATCACTTTAGCATTGATAGTGGTAATTATATTTAGCTCATGATCTTTGAAAAAATTTTCTCAATTCTTTTTAATCGTTCTATATTTTGGGGACTAGTTTTACGAAGGAGAATTACACCGTCATCTCTACAGATTCCGGTGTTCTTAATCTCGAAAATAAATCTTAGTCGTCACAGCAATAAGATTCCAAAACTTTTGCATGCTAAGTCAAGTGCTATAGCAATATAAAATTCTGGGTTGCTTCTTTTGGTCCACAGATAACCATTATGGAATAATTGTTACGGGACCTTACCCAGAATAACATATTGGACTATTCCATACGTAATAAATACTGCGCCTCAAGAGGAAGCAGAGAGTTCAGTCCGAAGTCGGACGACCGGCTGACCGGCTGATCGGTTGAACTCTCTGCCTTCGGGCGGGGAGGAACCCGAACGAGGCTACGCCGAAGGGCGGAGTCTCTTTCGGGGAGGTAAACCGACCCTGAACCCGTTTATACGGGTTCAAAGGGCATATTTTTGGCCGAGCCCACGGGCTCGGAGATCCTACGTTAAACCGCCGTTGTGCCACATGATGCCCTCGTGTGGGGGGGGGGGACTAAATACTATTCAATCTGAAGTCTGGAGTGAGGTCCGTCAGGAGTCTGTCAGTCATTCGAGTCAGAGGCAGTCCGAAACAGAGTCGCGTTCAGACAAGTACTACTAAACCTGTTTGTTCGTACCAACACTTTCTACTTCTCTGTATATATTCCTGTTTGTAATATACCTGTGTTAATCCATACCCGTATTCGAGTTCTTCTTTATTGGTTCTACCTTGGATTATCACCGGGGTACAAGGAACCGGACCATAAGAATAATATAGGTTTTTGTGCTGCTTTATGATATTTATTTCGCGATCGCTAGTAATTTTTTGCAAAATTTACAGCAGACATTAGCAGATTCTCGGTGATGGGCGGGTAAAAGTTTAAATAAATTCTTTTCGATTGTAGTTGTGTTTGAGTTAGAGTGTAGAATAACATATTTTTTGATTCGTTGGGTTTAGTAAGAGGATTTTGTTTTATTTTGGAATATTTCATGAAACTTTGAAGATATATATATATATATATATATATATATATATATATATATTTTTTTTTTTCTTATGAAATGGACAAAGACGGACTATTAAGTTTTAAGACATTTTTTATGTTTATACATTCTTTTTATAGATAAAATATTTAAGTAAATGTTCTTTTTATAATAAACATTTACCGGCCTGAATTGAAAATATTCATCCTGCGACAGGAATCGAACTTATATTCTATACAGAACCGTCATATAGCCTGACGTGCCTTTACCGATTGGGCCACAGAGGTGAGTTCGGTTAGCAAGGTCGATTTTACAGGCTAAATATGACGGTTCTGTGTAGGATACAGGTTCGATTCCTGTCGGAGTGTATTAAGTTTTTTATTTATTTATTTATTTTTTTTAGTTCGTACAAATGTTTTCTTTTCGGGACACAGAAACAATTGTGTAAAAAAATTGTAAAAAATCTGACTAAAAGTTTTGCATATCAGATCGACATCGGATATTCTTTTTGATGTGGAGTAGCTAGCACCCCTTCAGCACTCTACCAGATGGCCTGGCTCATAGCCTTAAATAGTCTACGATTAAGGACTTCAACAGTTGATTAATAAGTTGATACTAAGCTGATTAATATTCAGGCTGATCTTACTTCATTTGGCTATACAGTATTTGACCCTCTTTTATTCCTTGTAAGTTGTCTTGTTAATTGTTTTGTAACTTATTGTTTTGTGTCTTTTGTATGTAAATGTTAGCATTTATAGATCGTTGGTGCTGAATAAATTTATTAAGCAACTGAATTAATTTTCTCTGTTTAAAATTCATCCCCAACAATACAACATTCTTTTCACAATTCCAGCTTCTGGTCATTTCTTCTGGTTTCTTATTTTCCAGTCAGTTTGGATCTTCAAAAATTTAAATGCAATTTCAACCACTATCTTCTGTCTTCTTAATTCATGTTCTTTTAATGTTCTCTTTTTCTCAAATTTTTTAATATTCGAACTGATTGTTTGGCTATACAGCATTTGACCCTCCTCTATTCCTTGTAAGTTGTCTTGTTAATTGTTTTGTAACTTATTCTGTGTTTTTTGTATGTATCCGTTAGCATTGGATGCTGGTGCTGAATAAATATATTAAGCACTCATTCTTCTCTGTGAATCATTCACTTTGATGATACAACACTTTTAACCATTATCATGGACGATTTTTACTTTTAACTGAATATGAGGTTTTTTATGTATATATCTGAAGATATAGGAATTATTTATTTTCCAAACACGGTCGTCTTTGATTATATAATATATATATATATATATATATATATATATATATATATATATATATGACAACGTGGAAAAAATTATTTTCTTCTGATATGTTTCATGCTTTAGGGCTTCATCGGACTGAGTCTGTTTTTGTTATGCTTTTTCGAACCATGCGCAATTTGGTCTGATGAAGTTTGAAAATAAAAAACGCGTCACAAGGAAACCATTTTTACATTTTTATTTCTTCTTTTTGGATTTAATAAAAAAAAAATAATAATAATATATATATATATATATATATATATATATATATATATATATATATATATGTTTTGAACAATAAAAAATATTAAAATTTTCAGACATACTGTGTTGTATACATATAATTTTTTTGGTTCTATTATTTCAATTAGATTCTCGACTAGTTTCGACCAACATATATATCATCAAAAAAAAATTCTGCTTTGTTAGTAGCATGAATACAGGAATGAATTTCATGTACTTTTCATTTGTTTTTTTTTTTATCGCTAATTTTGGTCATATATATGTTGGTCAAATATCCTTTTTGTTGCTTTTAAGATAGAGGCCGGAGAGGTTCATACGACTCAGAATTCTCTTGGTCATTTTGACAGTTTTATCGGTTGATATAGGCAGGGATTAAATAAATGTGTCAAGTGCATGTTCTCATTTGAAAATTTGGGAGTGTGTATGAATGTCTATATATATATATTAGTATGGGGGTAGTATTAAGAGTTCTTCCATATTTAATTTTTTTTTAACATACAACGTATATATATATACGTGCGATATTTTTGTATTCATCAGCCGCCGACCAGGGGTGATATCACGGTTTCGGTGGCTTAGGCGGAACTGCCACCCCAGGCGCCACCAGCAGCGTTTACCACCAGACAGGGTATGAAGATAAGCTAATTGATCGTTCCTTTAATAAATTCTATCCGTAATGAAAGTTTCTTGAACGTGTTTGCCGTTATTGACGCGCTCGTAAAAATCGTTATAGACGATCACGCAAATATCTCACTTGCGCATGTTAGGTCGTGATGTTACGCGCTTTTTATTTCCTTGTTTTGATCTCGACCAAATCTAATTTGACGCGGGTTGAACAGTTTTTTGAATGCGATGCGAAACGCTTTTCAACCAACGGCCATTATTATTAGAGCTTCCATTATTTTTAGTCTTTTTTTGCAAGTGGATGCAGTTAATATATTTGTTTTCTACCTGTATGTTCCTAATAGTGTCGGGTAAATCTGAGTGAGTGTTTAAATGTGTTCTGATGGAACTGTGATCAGATAGGTGTAATGTAAGACGTCTGGATAAACATGTGGTTGTGTAGCCGATGTAATTATTTATGAGTCCGGTTTGGTGAGGAACGCAGTTCCTTAAAGGGCATTTGAACTCATAGATAATGTTACATATATATATATATATATATATTAACTGATTTAAAATATGTTTTTTTTCGCTACAAAGTTCTAACCATGTTTTTAAAAATTTTTTATAAAAGCTTCGAATTTAATATATCTTACTGTTCTTTCTTTTTTTTATACATACATACATATATATATATATATATATATATATATATATATATATATATATATATATAGAATTGGAAGAACTTTCTATTTGATGGGCAGATATATATATATAAATTATTTTGTAAGGCAACCTATCTAGGGGGAGGTCATTCCGAAATATAACCTGCATCCCTGTACGTCGTTTATCTAGTGACGGCCTTTACCCCAGATAGCAGATGACGGGCATTGGACTAGAGAGTGGGACTGCGAATGCACAAATCTTTCTAACTTAAATAAATTTCAGGTGAAGGTCCTGCGACGACATTAGATGAATCTACATCGCACTTTCCACCGATTTCTCATGGTCCCGTGGCGATGAGGAAACGGTGACGGGGACAGGCTGAGGATGCTGCTGGGAGTTCCTAGCCCCAATCCCGCGCTCAGGCAGCCCTTGTGCGATGGTCGCTTGTTGTAAATTGGAGTAAATATAACACTCGTATCCTGCATTGATGTTAGAGCATCGCTCTTTAAGGATATCGATGGTCTCCTCACCTGGGGAAAGTACTGAAAAGGGACCCTAAAACTGCCTAATCTGCACAAAGCCTACTAGGTAACCCGAAAAGTCTCATCGGGAATGTATCGATAGAATACTCATGCGTTGGCTTATATAAAGAATCCATATATATATATATATATATATATATATATATAGATATAGATAGATAGATAGATAAATTTAGTGAGCCAGACAAACCTACCCAGATTTTTTCAAAGCGGATCGTCAAAAAAGCTGAGCCAGCTTTCCTGACGATCCACTTAGGTGAAACCTAGGCAGGTTTGTCTGGCCCACTAGGTTTATCTAGGTCTGCTCTACGGTTGTATTGAGCTCTTTTGTTAGTTAGTTGTTTACTCGTGTCGGGTTTTTTTCTTTGGGCTTCAGAACTGTATCTGTGCGATTTTTTTCGACAGACTTTCATGTTTCTAGCTCTTTCTTTTTTTAAAACCTTTTTTTCCCTCGGGACTGATTTGATTATTGGCAAATCAAAAATTTGAAGGTTTTTCGAAACGAGTATAGTTTATATATATATATATATATATATATATATATATATATATATATATATATATATATATGTCATAAAAAACATCCAACGAGTGCACACGATCGCCTCGTCAGTGATGTTATGACTTGGGGTCATGACAAGTTTCGGGTCTTGCAACATCATACTTGTTCGCCCAAAAGACCCTACTGAAGCAGTACTTATTCCGGCAGGCGATCCTGAAGCAAAAAAAAAAAAAAAATACGCCAAGCACGCAACAGATGGACACATTAAATAACTGCCAGTGTTGATCTTGAAATTACAAGCGACCAATCATTAACGACTTACGTCACTTCCGCCTCAGCCAAGACGATAAAAAATAAGAATAGCATGCTCGTCTTTTTTTCCCATCATTCTTAACGAACAGTTTGAGGTAACAGGTAAGTAATGCCAAGAAAAGTTTCCTTTCCTATGGAGCTTTGCTTTAAAAAAAAAAAAAGAAGGAAACTGGCAGAATTCGTGGCAATTGTTGTCGGCTGTACCAGGAAGAGAAATTGGCCATTTCCACATATCCTGATGAAGGTGTTTTACTAAACGAGAGAACTGAGATTATATCATGATGCAGGCATTTAAGCAAATATCTTTTACGTACCTATGAATCTGGGTGAGCGAAATAATTTTTCCTTCTTTTCCTCACTTAGAATATTTTTCTCCTCCCTCGCCCCCCACTTTCCTCATATTTCTACCCTCTCACTTCCGGTGTTCTGGTATACTGGAGTAGCTTTCTTTGGTTCCTACATCCTCCCACTTGCCTGAGGATGACTTAGAGTCGAAACCCTGGGGTATTCCAGTTGGTAATTTAGCCTTTTTCTTATATATATATATATATATATATATATATATATATATATATATAAAGACATTTTTTATGCTTATTCGTTCTTTTTATAGATACAAATATTTAAGTAAATTTTCTATGAAAATTTCTCGGACATTCAGGCCGATAAATGTTGTTAATACTGTTTATTATAGACAGAGCATTTACTTAAATATTTGTATCTATAAAAAGAATGTATAAACATAAAAAATGTCTTAAAATAATTGTCGGACTTTGTCCATTTCATAAACAATACGCTAGATTTGACTGATCCGTTTTGTCGAGTGAAGATGGCTCATTGGTAGAAGGTCTAACTGACGCCAAAGCGGTTGGGTTTCGATCCGGGCTTGAGGCATTCGGTTGTCTAGTCGCACTGAGGAGTTGTAATACAACGAAACAGTACTATCTGCGAATTATATATATATATATATATATATATTTTTAAAGCATTTCACGCCAAGCAAGTTGGGAAGCCACTAGCACGCAAGGGGTTACAGAGGATTTGGAGCCAGAGCAGATAGGAGTGATAGAGGAAAGGATGGGGAAAAGGATAGTGTATAGATCAAAGCAACTGGAAATGTCGATTGACATTACGATATATATATAATATATATGTGTGTTTGTGGAAAAGGGGAAATAAAGTTTGTTTTTTTTAAAATTTTTGATCAAAATAATGAATTTGAAGAAGACTGTTCGGAATAAATTTACAAAGTTTTTGAAACAGGAAAGGAAAATTCACGAAAATCGAAAATGGTTCTGCGGCATGACACAAAAAAAAAAAAAAAAAAAAGAACTTCTGCTAACAAAGGGGAAGAATATAAGGACAAGATTCCAAACCGATGCCAAAAATGTTAAAAAAAAAAAAAATAAAAAAAAGATTTTAAAAAATATAAATAGCACCAATTGACTGAAAGAATCTGGCCAACAGAACGAACGAAAAGAAAATATATTTAAAAGAAATAAAAAAAAAATTCTATTCTAAAATAACAATAATAAATATATAAATAATCGTCGAAAGAAGAAGAAGAAGTCAAACAGTGTGAAGGGAATTGAAACGCTAATCTGTACAGGCAAGAACGATAGTCAGAGTGAAACGTTGACAAACGTCGTCTCTGGATTCGTCAAGAGATAAACGCGCGTACGGGCAAATCGCAAAATGTCTCTGACGTCACACAAAAGCGGCCGACCTCACTGTGTTACTGACAGGCAAATCTATGACGGATAATCCTAATTTTTTAGGACATCCACGGGGAAGACAAAGAGGGTGGCGCAGCGGAGACTTCTAAGGACGTATTTGAAAGACACGTCCGCAAATTCGTGGGTGGGTGATGAGATAGGGGATATGTGCCTGCGTGTCGACCGAAGCTAACAAAAGACAACAGGACTATTTGTCCATATAGATAGATATACGAACACACCTTTCTAAAAATTCTTGTGTGTGTGTGTGTGCGAGTTTGTTAATTCTCCGAGATGCCTGGACAGATTTCAACCAAACTTTATCTCAACCAAAGATATTGATTAAGTTTCTGTCGTATGAACGCTAAGAAAATGTTTACAAAACTTTTTACGAAAGAATTATTAAAATAAAAAAATATATATATATATATATATATATATATATATATATATATATATATATATATATTTTAATGAATGAATAAATTAACTAATGAGTGAAAAATAGAAAGAGCGAAAGTAGGGGGAAAAAAAAACAAGAAAGGTCTATTTTAAATGCCAGTGATAAACGAATTAAGCATTTTTGTTCGGAAAAATTATAGGAAGTTTTATTTTTTATTTATTTGTTTATTTATTTTTTGGAAAAAGGGAGAAGAAATATTTGAAAATAAACTCGAAAAGTTTTTAAAATCCCGGGAAAATTCGCAAAAACGCTTTTCATCGAAAGAAAATGATTTAAAACAAAAAGAATTAATTTCAATGAAAAAAGAAATAAACCTTGTTAATAAATTAAAAAAAAATTAATTGAAGTTATTTGAAGGCAAAATTTAAACAAAGCCAAGCTATTTGGCAAATGAAATATACTGAAAATGAAAATTAACAACATTAAACGGAGGAAATGTTTGAATAAATACGAAAAAAAATATATTTAAAATTAAATATATTAAAAAGGAAAACTAAAAGAAGGAAGATATAATATGAAAAAGAAATAATTTTTTTTTTAAATGAGAGATTTTTAAAATGAAGAAAACTTATAAAAATGAAAAAATGATTTTTAAAATGAAGAAAACTTATAAAAATGAAAAAATGATTTTTAAAATGAAAGAAAGATTTTTAAAATGAAGGCAGGTTATTAAAATGATACAAAGATTTTTAAAACCAAGGAAAATTATAAAAATGATGGAAAGATTTTTAAAATGAAGGCAAATTATAAAAATGAAAGAATGATTTTTAAAATTAAAGACAGATTTCGAAACGAATCAACAGTGTTAAAATGAAAGAAAGATTTTTATAATGAAGTCAGATTATTCAAATGAAACAAAGATTTTGAAAATGAAGGAATTTCTTTTAAATGTAAGAAGATTATTAAATTGAAAGAAAGATTTTTAAAATGAAAGAAAATTATAAAAATGAAAGAATGATTTTTAAAATTAAAGAAAGATTCTAAAACGAAGGAACATTATTAAAGTGAAAGAAAGATTTTTAAACTGAAGGAACATTATTAAAAAGAAAGAATGAATTTTAAAATGAAAAAGATTTTAAAACGAATGAGCATTATTAAAATGAAAGAAATGTTTTTAAAATGAAGGAAAGATTTTTAAAATGAAGGAAAGATTTTTAAAATAATGGAATCTTTTTAAAATATAAGATTGTTGAAATAAAAGAAAGATTTTTAAAATGAAAGAAAAATTTTAAAATAAAAGATCGTTAAAATGAAAGAAAAATTTTCAAAAGGAAAGAAAATTTTTAAAATGAAAGAAAGATTTTTAAAATGAAGGAATAATTTTAAACTGAAATAATTTTTTAAATGAAATAAGATTAATACATGAAATAAATATATTTAAACTGAAAAAAATTATTAAAATGATGGAAATATTTTCAAAATGATGTCTATTAAAATAAAATTTATTTCAAACTATAAATTTTCGAATAAAAAAAAGATTTTTTAAATGAAAGAAACGTTTTTAAAAATGTCATCTGAAAGAAGGAACATTCAGCATAAAAATGAAAAAAAAATTAATGTATGGAAAAAAAATTTTAGTTAAAGAAAGTTATTTAAATTTAAAAGAAAGAAAAATTTAGTAAACTTCGACCATCATGCCCGTAAAAAACGGAGTGTTAAAAGGTCCTTTTTCCCGTGACACCGCTATTATTTTAACTACCTTCACTCCCTGGCAATTTTTATTGTTTTCAAAAGAAATGATTAGAATTGTCATAAAACCCAAACGTATGATAAAAGTGAATTCACACTTTTTTGTTCTAGAGAATTTGCAACAAAAATATTAAAAAAAAACTGTTTATTTATTAGACTGATTATTTATTCTATATTTGCAATAGTTTTAATTAATAACTAATGTAGTTAAAACTAATGCAATACAATATCTGTCATCTCCCAACTGATAAAGAAATAAACATGAAGTTTTTTTTCTATAAATTTATAAACATTTACTAAATTATTGAACGATGTGAACCAAATCCAGGGAAATCCCTATTATTTACCATTTTATTAAGTTTGAATCAATTGGCAATTAACTGATGTTTTGCCAACCATTCCAACAATCGAATGGGGTATGACGATAAACTACATCCGCGTTCCTGAGTCTAAACTTCATCCGGTCGATAAACTACATCCGCGTTGGGTATGACGATAAATACATCCGCGTCCTGAGAATGACGATAAACTACATCCGCGTCCTGGGTAAGACAATAAAAGTACATCCGCGTCCTGGGTAAGACGATAAATTACATCCGCGTCCTGGGTAAGACAATAAACTACATCCACGTCCTGGGTAAGACGATAAACCACATCCGCGTCCTGGGTATGACGATAAACTACATCCGCGTCCTGGGTATGACGATAAACTACGTCCAGCAGCAAGGTCTCTGATCAGGAATTTTGAAGACGTCCTGGTGTTCTAGGTAACACATTTGACCCGGGGTGGTAGCACCTGTTAGGGTCCCAGTTATGGGCAAATAGTTGACTCCAACTCGACACAAAACACTATGAAAGTGTAAAAATAGATTTTAATCCCAGAATTACTTCGTAAAATTTTTTACTAGCAGTAAATTTTTGAAAAAAAAAATACCAGCATTACATTTTTGAATAAAAATATTACCAGCAATAACAATCTTGTCGGCATTAAATAACCCATTGAGGTTGATACGCCGCAAATAGTCCAAACCAAACTATACATTTTTGGAAAAAAGAAAAAAAAAGAAAAAATCAGCTATATATTTTGGAAAAAAAATTAAAAGCAAGGTATATTAAATAACCCACTGAGGTTGATAGTAAAAAAAAATAAACCAAACCTGATTTACAAAATGATTTCCAAAGAATACATATTCTATTGAAACGAACCTATCCTAAAAATATTGTCGACATTAAATAATCCATTAAGGTGTTCATCAAAAACCCACTGAGGTTGAAATGCCGTAAAACAAAATAAACCAAACCTGATCTACAAGATTTTTACAAAAAGAATACATATTCTATTCATACGAACCTATCCTAAAAAAATCTTGTTGGCATTAAATAACCCATTGAGGTGATGATATGCCGTAAAACAAAATAAGCCAAACCAATCTAAACCAAAGAATACATATTCTATTTGATTTCATCCTAAAAAATCGGCATTTCTGTTGATTGACGTTGATATACCATAATACAAAATAAACCAAACCTGATAAAAACTGATTTCTTACAAAGAATACATATTCTATTTGAACTCATCCAAAAAATCTTGTTGCCATTAAATAACCCATTGAGGTTGATTGCAAAACAAAATAAGCCAAACCAATCTAAACCAAAGAATACATATTCTATTCATACGTGTCATCCTAAAAATTGTCGGCATTAAATAACCCATTGACGTTGATATACCATAATACAAAAAAAAAAAAACCTGATCTAAAAATTTCTTACAAAAGAATAATATTCTATTCATACGAACCTATCCTAAAAATCTTATATAAATTTGAGGATATGAAACAAAAAAAACCAAAACCTGAAAACTGATTTTTACAAAGAATACATATTCTATTCATACGAACCTATCCTAAAAATCTTGTTGGCATTAAATAACCCATTGAGGTTGATATGCCGTAAAACAAAATAAGCCAAACCAATCTAAACCAAAGAATACATATTCTATTCATACGAACCTATCCTAAAAATATTGTCGGCATTAAATAACCCATTGACGTTGATATACCATAATACAAAATAAACCAAACCTGATCTACAAACTGATTTCTTACAAAGAATACATATTCTATTCATACGAACCTATCCTAAAAATCTCGTCGGTATTAAATAACCCATTGAGGTGTTGATATGCCGTAAAACAAAACAAACCATTCCAAGAAACAATTAGATAAATAAATAGTGTAAATAAAGAATCTAGTGAATAGATAGTATTTGTTCATTTTGTCAATTCCCGAGAACAAAAAGTAGTGTATAAATTCACTTTCATATATTTAGATTGTATTCCAATTCTAATAATCGCTTTTTAAAACAATAAACATTACCGAGGAGTGAAGGTAGTTAAAATAATAGTGGTGTCAAGGCAAAAAAACAATCATTTTTTTTTCCTGGAACGAAGGTGCTAGTTGGCCGAAAATTTTAATTAATGACAAGTTAATTAATAATTAATGATGATATTTGCAATAAGGAAATATCATGAAATAAAAGGAAAAAAATATTAATTAAGGTCGTATGACAATTTTTTTAAAACTAAGAAAGAAAAATAAAACTAAAGACAAAAAAATGTTTTTAAAATGGAGAAAGATATATTAAGATGGAGTAAAGTTTTACTTTAAGTGAAGAAAGATATTTTAAAATAAAGTAATTTTTTTCTTTTAATGAAGAAATATTTTAAAATGGAGTAAAGATTTTTTTAAATAAAGAAAGATATTTTAAAATGAAGTAATTTTTTTCTTTTAATGAAGAAAGATATTTTACAATGGAGTAAAGATTTCTTTAAATGAAGAAAGATATTTTAAAATGGAGTAAAGTTTTTCTTTAAATGAAGAAAGATATTTTAAAATGGAGTAAATTTAAAAAAAAATATTTATTTAAAATTCAAAGAAAGACAATGTTAAATTAATAACAATGAATAATTTTCAGAACTGAAATTTTTTAAAATGAAATTTATCTAATCTGAAAGAAGTTAATTAAAAAAAAAACGAAAGAATTTCTTTTCTTTTTTTACAAATAAAACAAAAAAAGATTTCTAAAATGAACGAAGATATATAAGACGATAGAAAAACATTGTCAATTAAAGAGAGTTCTAAATAAATGAAGGACAATTAAAAAGAAAACAAGCAATAATAAAATCATAAGAGTGGTTAACGTTCGGGATGGGAACCTGCTACGAGAAACGTGCTTTCATTCATAGGGTTATTCAAAAGTTGCTCTGTCAGGCTGGCTCCGTGGCTTAACTGTTATAGACAAACTTTGACTCAAAAGGTGGTTCCTCTGATGGGAAAAAGTGATGCAAGTTCGATTTCTGTCGGCGGCACAATCTAACTTATTTAGGATTTCTCAATTTAAGCCGGAAATTATTAATTTCGGTGTTCTATAAACGAGTGAATTAATAAAAAAAATTAACAATAGCATATCAAACACGTGTGCTCACTAAAAATAAATGTTTATAGTAATAAGTAACAATTCAGGATACATAATACTTTTATATATATATAGTTAAATTCCCAGATCAATCCTGTGGACAAGACAGACTGGATTTTTTAATGTAACTATGACAACAAAAATACTTCGATTTCATTTTTGCCTTGAAAAAGTCGGAAGACGAAGCGTGTCAGCAAAATCTAAGATTTTTTTCCAATTGTCATTTTATACCATATATATATATATATATATATATATATATATATATATATACAAGTATAATAGCCGTATCCACATCCACATCCACCGCCACAAAAAAATTGAAACACTAATAGTAAAAAAGAAAAAGCCAGTACTCAATAATATGAACTATGAACACGGCCACAATGCACTGACGGTGTTTGGAAAATAACAAATTATTACCGTCAATCTAGAAATACTCGAAAATTGACACATTTAGTTAAAAATAAAAAATAAAGAAAAAAAACGCCTTTGATAATGGGTAATAGATTAGCCGAAAGCGCTCGTATGTTTAGAACATTTCGACAATTTTTTCAGACTTTATGAAAAGAAATCATATATGCGAACAGGATGAAAATTAAATAAAATTTTACAAAAGAATTCAGTATCTTGTCAATTGTCTATAATGCAAACTTATTAAAGAAATGATTGTTGTTCAAATACACAATTATATATATATATATATATATATATATATATATATATAATAAAATATAATAATATAATAAAAAATTTGTAAGTCTGATGAATTGGATCGTAATTGCGATTCCAATATAATAAATTATAACCTGTGAATATTAGTGTTTGAGCGTTTTATATTATATTCTTACTCTGTCCTGGACATTGAGTTCTACCTGGATTCTATCCTTTTGGAATTTATATATATATATATATATATATATATGTGTGTGTGTGTGTGTGTGTGTGTGTGTGTGTGTGTGTGTGTGTGTGTGTGTATGTATTATATATATATATATATATATATGCATATATATATGTGTGTGTGTATATGATATATTTTATATATATATATATATATATATATATATATATATATATAAATATATATATATGAATATATATTATATATATTTCATGTGAAGATGCAATCATCAGGCCTGACGATTGCGTCTAGCATGAAACAGACTGTCGCCCCTAATGTTGACATCTATGTATAGTTTTATATTTACACACGCTCTATCTCTGACTATACGAAGTTTAAAACGGCTTGTGATCAAACATAAGAGACATTCGTTGAGTGTTATATTTAAAGACACAGCTAAAATCCTAATTCATGTTTCCAAGGTCACAGATGAATCCAATTTACTAGACGAGGGTTGTCTTGGTGTCTATATTTCAATGCATCAGTTATTGCTACGTTTTGGTAGTGGGTGGGGATGTGTTTTTCAATGAAATCTAACATCCGTTAAAAGCGTGTCGTTTGGATTTTTAAAAAAAATTTTTTTATTGTTGACGGATAAAATTCTTACGGCATTTTTTTCCTCGTATATTTAAATAAATATACGAGGAAAAAAATGTCTTTAAAACCGAGTAATTTTAAAAGTTACTCCAAAATTCGCTTGAGGATGAAATGGAACTAATGTCTTTAATTTAATTACAAAATTAAATTCGGGGCTTTTTAGCTTCCATTTTTGAAAACATGGTTAGAACTGTGTAGGAAAAAAAAACATATTTTAAATCAATTAATTTATAATATATATATATATATATATATATATATATATATATATATATATATATATATATATATATATATATATATATATATATATATATATATATATATATATATATATATATATATATATATATGGGATATTTATTTCATTTATATATATATATATA
>CAHIKZ030001401.1:1032500-1085000 GCA_903632075.3 Acanthosepion pharaonis
TTATATATATATTTATATATATATTGAATAGATCAAAAGGAACGGAAAAGACAAATGAAAATTAGGTTTTACATGCCTACAGTTTTAATTCATCGTCAGGGGGAAAATAATTTTTATTCCCCTGAAGATCCATTTGTTTTGCAAGGTGAAAATACTTTTTTTTAGTTTTGAATCTCTCTTTAAGGTTTATTCTAAATATATATATATATATATATATATATATATATATATATATATATATATATATATATATATATATATATATATATATCAGTTATTTTATATGTATTTATTGAAGATTTCTCAACAAATATATAATCTTGTTAGCAAATATTTAAAAAAAATAATTCATGCATATTTGCAAAAATTTGATGGACAATCATATATACTTATGTAAAATATTTTATATATAATATTGAGAGAAAGAGAAAAATAGACAGAAAACAGTGAAATATTTTGTAAAAAACCATGAGTAATTCATGGGGGCCACAATTTTTTTGTTTTTACATTTTTAAACTTTAAGTGATCTGTCTATTTCTATATTTTTATATTTTAACCGTGCGTGTTTGTGTGTGTGTGAAGGTGTGTGTGTGAAAAGTCGGTTACATTTGTATGATATTAGCGAATATTCAAACATGACATTTCTGTCCTAAAAATAATGAGGAAACTTAGTTTTTCATTGTTTGGTTTACCATCTAAAAAAAGCCATCTAGGAAGACTGACATTGAATTTAAATTTTTAAAAACAACCTAGGTCAGTTTAATTATTTATTTGAATCGAACAAAAGATCTTTTCTGGTCACGAAATTTTTTTTAAATATAGCCGCAGGCTGTTATTTATAAAATTGTTTTAAACTCGTAACCTTCATGAGATCCATTTAAATTGCATGACCGAGACTTTTCATAAAAAGATAGATATTGAAATAGATAGATAGATATATAGATAGTATATATATGAATCAGTAGTAATGAGATAGATGAAAAATTGAAAATAGAATGAACTATTTAGGTAAATAGATAGATTAGAAGCTTTTATAGATAGATTTCAAGATAGATAGTTCCAAGGATAGATAGATACTAGCAATTGTTTAATTATTATAAATTTTCAACTTTTGGAAATGCAGATAGATAGATGTTTGATCAAAATTGATCTTTTAAATGAATTAATATATATATATAAATAGATATTATTATAGATATAGATATGATAGAGATAGATGTTTTTATAACAGATATTTTGCAAGATAGATAGATGTAATGCATAGATACATTCAGATTGTATGTTTGAGAGAAGAAAATAGAAAAATAGAAGATGCTTTGAATAATTTTAGATTTATAGATAGATAGATAGATAGATTTGATAGATAGATAGATAGATAGATCGTCCAAAATAAACTGAGATAGATAGCTAGCTATATTAGATAGATAGATAATTAATCAAATGAATACAATGAGATAGATGAATCGAAGATAAATAGATAGATAGATAGATAAATAGATAGATAGATATTAACAGAGTAAGAGTTGCATGGAAAGCAGATAGATAGATAGATTGATAGATAGAGAGATAATCTAATACTTTAAAATAGATTGATAGATAGATAGATAGATAGATAGATAGATAGATAGATAGATAGATAGATAGATAGATATAGATAGATACTAGTGTTTTTGAGGGATGCGAAAGCAGATAGATAGATTGATAGATAGATAATGAATTAACTGAGATAGATAGATAGATAGATAGATAGATAGATAGATAGATAGATAGATAGATACTACCAAACTTTGAGAGATTCGAAAGCAGATAGATAGATAATTTTAAACTGAGATAGATAGATAGATAGATAGATAGATAATGAATAAAATGAGATAAATAGATAGATAGATAGATAGATAGATAGATAGATAGATAGATAGATATGAATAGACTGAGATAGATAGATAGATAGATAGATAGATAGATAGATAGATAGATAGATAGATAGATACTAACAGAGTGAGAGATGCGAAAGCAGATAGATAGATTGATAGATAGAGAGATAATGAATGAACTGAAATAGATAGATAGATAGATAGATAGATAGATAGATAGATAGATAGATAGATAGGCAGGCAGGCAGGCAGGCAGGCAGGCTCGACGTTGCTTAACTTCGGTGATTGTAGATTGTAAGAGTTGTTTTCGGGAGATAATAATGATTTACTGATTAAAAAAAAATGTCTCGTAATTAACCTTCAGCTGGGAAGGAAGGCATGGATTGCTACCTTTCTCAAGTCGGAAGTCGGCTATCCGACGGCCAGTTCCAAGCCGTGATCAATTTGACCACCAGCACAAGTCAAGCTTACAGTACCTGATATTTCCAATAGGTCACCCAACTAGTTATTCGGTGATTGTACGGGAACCGGTGTCTAAACACGATATGGCCGTAATGCTTGTAAAATCAGAAAGACCTTAATGATAAAAAAATTGTAAAGTTACAAAATCCCACATTTTAATTAAAATTATTTCTTTTCCCAGCTTAATTAAATAAAACTTAATTAATTGAAATTGATTGATTGATCTGTATTTTACGGTTTGTCAACCTCTTGCAAGTTATTTCTTTCTGCTTAATTTAGCACTGAGTAGGAGTTTTCTTTTCTTGTACACCTAATAACAGCATTTATTTTTTTAAAGTTTTCTCTTCATGAGGAAATACCCATATCCTGCTTGACTGTATTGGTGTGGCCTTTGGGATTGATTAGATTTTTTAAGGATTATCAACCTTTTGCAGTTTATCTAAAAAAAACTACAAAAAAAAAACATAAAATATTTTAGAATTTAGTGGGGTAAATAATAATGATTTATTGATACAAGCCATGCTATTTAACCCATAGCTGGAGGGAGAAGAGATGGATTCATACCTTTCCCAACGGTATTTGCGCGTGCGTGAATATAACGAACTCGACTGGAATTGAAACTCCGCTCTCCGATTAACAATTCCGAGCCATTATCCATCACACCTCCCGCACACCCGAGCTTTTTACATCTGGCATGCCCAATCGGTCACCCATCTAGTTACGGACTAAGATCGACGTTGCTTAATGTTGTGGATTCCGGGTTGAAATCCGGTACCAATAAATAACAAACGCCAGGAATGAATATAGGAAAATAAATGTATTAACGTAATAATACAAACTGGTAATGCAGGTTAGTAGTTCCAGTAGTGCGGGTTAGTAGCAAAATATATATATCCAGTCTTTGGTATTGAAGTATCGCTATATGACTTCTTACTGAGTCTACGTGCTCGCTCACTGTGACTCCTACAACGCTGTCACCTCACCCCTCACTCTTCCTGTTACCTACAACCTTTTACTCTGTCACTCTGGACTCGACTCGACTCTTCGGTCTTGCTCTGTCTTACTCTCGTCTTACTCTTGCAGTAGTATATGTATATACTGGGTGAGTCCATTTGTGTAAAAAGGGGTGGACCCCTCAACACTTTACTTCGGTGGTCGTACGTGATAAGGCCGTAAGCCCGTAGACTTTCAGAAGAATATTGAATAAAATATATGGATTCCATAAGAAAAGATGACTGACACGTAGAATTTGTTTGCAATTTCATTCAAGACATTGTTTTTTAGAAGACCATTGTTTTCACATTATAGAAGAAAAACCCATGTTTCAAGGAAACGACGTTGCTTAACACGTAGAATCGGTTTTCGTACGATAACCCATGTTTCAACGTAGTCTTTCAGAAGAATATTGAATAAAATATATGGATTCCATAAGAAAAGATGACTGACACGTAGAATTTGTTTGCAATTTCATTCAAGACATTGTTTTTCCATCTCGGTATAGACCAGGATCGACGTTGCTTAACTTCGGTGGTCGTACGATAACCCATGTTTCAACGTAGTCTTTCAGATGAATATTGAATAAAATATATGGATTCCATAAGAAAAGATGACTGACACGTAGAATTTGTTTGCAATTTCATTCAAGACATTGTTTTTCCATCTCGGTATAGACCAGGATCGACGTTGCTTAACTTCGGTGGTCGAAAAACGAAAACCCATGTTTCAACGTTGTTTTCAGAAGAATATTGAATAAAAATATATGGATTCCATAAGAAAAGATGACTGACACGTAGAATTTGTTTGCAATTTCATTCAAGACATTGTTTTTCCATCTCGGTATAGACCAGGATCGACGTTGCTTATTTTCGGTGGAAATGATAACCCATGTTTCAACGTAGTCTTTCAGATGAATATTGAATAAAATATATGGATTCCATAAAAACAGATAATAGACACATAGAATTTGTTTGCAATTTTATTTCAGATATTATTTCCCCGTTTAATGAGATAGATGAGGATAGCTTTTTTTCCAAAGGGAAATTTATTCTGGGAATCATTTCAGAGACACACACACACACAGACACACGTCTAACCAGGTGCACGCGCATGGGCTCCCCACATTAAACCGACCTTGTGTCACATCTCGTCACCGTCGGAGGATGAATAAATAACCACACATACACTCACACACACACACACAAAAACATGTCTATCATTTTCAATTTGACAGACTTGCACGTAGTTTGGCTTTCATCATACACATTACGAGAAAAAAAAACCTTGTTCGCTACGCTTAATGGATAAGTAAAAGGAATAGAATTTTTCTACATGTTCTCTTAGACACAGACGGGAACGATTTCGCCATGGAACACAAGAACTTTGGTCAGGAAGAGATGTCAAAAAGATATTGTGTCATTTAAAAATACCACAAATTAATCATTACAAATTGCCGGAAAGAAATCTGGAATGAATAAAAAAAAAAGGGATTCTGAAAGAGTTGATAATCAAAATCATTAGGAAAACTATGCTTTTGACTTAAATCATTGATTTCAGTGGTATAACATATATATATATATATATATATATATATAGTGTCATCCACACAGACAGATTGTTTCGCAGCTCGTTAGTGTGGGTAGACATCCGATCGCTTCAAGCCGAAACCCGACCGATTTGTTATTAAAAAGAGATTAATAAACCCAAGGCAAAGACTCGAGAATGACAGTATTTGCGTATTTATTTTTTCATAACCACGCCAGAGAGAAGTCAATCCAGAGTGGAGAGTCTTGCATTATCAGCAGTAATAGTGACTGTTTAAATTTTTCTCTCCACAGTGCTTGGACCGAATTATTATTTTCATATATATATATATATATATATATATATATATCATTCGCAGACAGTACTTTTTTTTTGTATCACAGCCCTCATGCGACTAGACAAACGAATGCCTTAATTCGGAAAATTTTATTTATTGATTTTCTCAGAATATAAACTAAATCATTAAATATTTTAAAAAAAAATTTTATATTGTGATGATTTAAAAATTAGCATGAAATATCTGGGAAAAAAAAAAAAGTAAAAAAGTAACTTTATTTTCTGTACTAATTTTACACACGCCTGTCTCTGATATTGAGCACTTTATCCCATATAAATATAGCACAACCTTAAGTCTATATTTTTCATATATATATATATATATATATATATATATATATATATATATATATGGGACACATCCGTTGGTTATATAATCCAACTGGATCCTAGTAATATAAAATTGAAAAACTGATCCAGTGAAAAAAAGCTCAATGTCATTATTATCACAGGGATATAAACTATAAAAACAAAATCCCAAATCGCCTAATATGGGGATGGGCATAGATCTATTTCAACCATCAGTTTTATTCAACCCCTGAGTTCGGGTCGGAATTATATATCTAACTTTGACAAACGTCGAAAAATTAGTACAGAAATTATACCTTTCAATGTTTCAGTCAGACGAAACATTGAGATAGTATTTACTTTTATATATATATATATATATATATATATATATATATATATATATAAATATATATATATAGAAAATGTCACACGAATACACTTTTAAGTTATTTATATACAAAAATAAACAAACGACTTCCATTAAAAATAATGCCAGAAAATAGACTGCCCACAATGCACCACTGACCCTTATATATAAATAGCTGAGAAAAATAACTAGATAAGGTGGCCTGACGATTGCATCTAGCATGAAACAGACTGTCCCTTCTATGTTGATATTATGTTCACTTAAATATTTACAAACGCTCTATCTTGATATTGATTCTTTATCCCATAAATATAGCACATCTTAAGACTATATTTTTCATATATATATATATATATATATATATATATATATATATATATATATATGGTAAAGTAAAAAATTGTTTTTACATAATCATAAGTGTATCCTAGTAATATGAAAATATTAGAACTGATCCACAAAAAGATTTTGATGTGTTTTGTTTTATATATATATATATATATATATATATATATATATATATATATATATATATATATATATATATATTATATATAAAAAATGACAATGTGTGTGTGTGTAAAATCAGGATTTTAAAATGGTGAGTTGTATAGCAAAAATGAAAACAGAATTTTATTCTACAACTTTTTTGGTGATTTGTTTTTGTTTAAATTAAAGATAATAACATTAAAAAAAGAATAGATGTAATCCGAAAAATGTTTTTAGAAATGTGTTATTGTTAATTGTAATAAATTTTGAGATTTGTGCGGGTCGCAACGCTGAGGTTGATTTTTAAATTTTAAGATTGTGCGTTTTGTACTAATATGGTAATAGGAGAATTATTTTGTACTGGTAGGTTTTTCAGTCAATGTGGCAAAACTAAATTGTTCAATAAATACAGAAATGTCACAGTTATTATCCGAAAGTTGCACGATATAGAAGATATATTTTTTTTTTTTTTTTCGGATTACAACTATATTTTCGTTGTCCTCTTATTACCGAGAAGTAAAAAAACAAGAACAAAATCTATTTCCATACCTGAGGATGTCTGTAGGAACAGACGAAAGCTTGTAAAAAAACTAAAAAAGACTTTATGCAACTGGAATTTATAAACAGGGATCATAACATTTATCTACATGTTCGGGGTTAATGTACTTTATTAAATTTGTTTGTGAAGATTTATTCTCGCCATTTAAATCATTAACTTCTATAACTGTTTTTTGTATGAATGATTCATGTAAATTGAACTGCACCGCATACTTGATATAGATATATATATAGATATATATAGAGAGAGAGAGAGAGATATAGAAAGATTTTATAGGAGTGAAATGAAAAAAACATTTATTGGTTAAATGATAAAAAAGCATTGTTTTCACTGATGTCACAAAAAAATTTATTTAATCATTTATTGATTATTGTAAAAAAAATTTCTTAAAACCAATGACCATTCTGGTGGACTTTTTTCATCTTCTTTTTTCACTAATTTATTCAAAAATGTATTTATATTTCGTCTTAAAAGAAACCTTTTGTTCTCGTCTCTCTCTAAATGTTTACTCCCATTTTTTCGTTTTCCTCCTGTATGTTCCTGACGACAATTTCGTCTGTCTACCTTTTCCAAAAATAACTTTTTCTATTGTCGCCCTTTTTTTTTCTTTCAACTCTCTCGTTCTCCCCTTTTGTTTCGTTTTGTGTTAACTATTTTCTTCGTCTGTCTGTGTCTCTTTCAAATGTCTCTTTGTCTCTGCAGATTAAACATAATATATCTCTCTTATTAAACCGTTTGAAAAATTTTTTTCTGACACGTGCTTTGAGGCACGTTGCTAAAGGCAATCTTTTGTTTCCATCTGAATCTATTATTGGCGCCGAAGAAAATTGAAATCAAACATATATAATTCAAAAAAAAAAAAAGAAAGAAAGAAAGAAAGAAAGAAAGAAAAAAAAGAAAAAATTTAAAAAATGAAAAGAAAAATTAAGACGACCGAATTAATGGCCTCAAGCGATCTCTTTGATGACTTACTATAACTCAAGTCCATCTTATTTCTTTTTTCAACAGCTAAAGGTTTCCTTTGCAAGGTTTTATTGGGCGAGACTACCAACTCACACTGAAAAGAAAACCCCCTTTAATTAGCATTAGGAACGTTTACTCTTTATTAAATCGATTCAAAAAAAATCGTGTACATCATGGATATGACGATAAACTACATCCGGCAGCAAGGGCCTCTGATCGGGAGGTTTTGAGAAACGTAGAAACACCTCATCCTTGTTGTTGCTCCAAGATCCGCCGTGACCATTGGTAGTAGCGCCTCTTAGGGTCTAGTCCTGGGTATGACGATAAACTACATCCGGCAGTAAAACCTCTGATCAGGAGGTATTCAGGAGCGTGTACCCACCTCTTAATTGCTGTTGTTCCAAGATTCACCCTGACCTGGGGTGGCAGCACCTGTTAGGGTTTAGTCCCGGGTATGACGATAAACTACATCAGCTAGAAAGGCCCCTGATCTGGAGGTTTTGGAAAGCCTTGGAACCAACTCTTAATTGCTTTTGTTCCCAGGTCCACCTTAACCCGGGATGGTAGCACCTATTAGGGTCACAGATATGGGCAAATATTTAACCCCTAAACTGGGGTCAAAAGTCTATGAAAGTATAAAGACAGATATTTAGAGTAAAAATACCAGTAATACATTTATGAAAAAAAAAAACATTACCGGCAAATCATTTGATTCTCGGCATAAAGCCTCTTTACAAAAATACGTCAAGGAAATCTGATCTACAAACCGATTTTTTAGAAAGAACACATATTTTATTCATACGAACCTATCCTAAAAATCTTGTCGGCATTAAATAACCCATTGAGGTGTTGATATGTCGTAAAACAAAATAAACCAAATCTGATTTACAAACTGATTTCTTACAAAGAATACATATTCTATTCATACGGACCTATCCTAAAAATCTTGTCGGTATTAAATAACCCATTGAGGTTGATATGCCGTAAAACAAAATAAACCAAATAAAATGATCTAAAATTGATTTTTTAAAAGAATACATATTCTATTCATACGAACCTATCCTAAAAATCTTGTCGGCATTAAATAACCCATTGAGGTTGATATGTCGTAAAACAAAATAAACCAAACCTGATCTACAAATTGATTTCTTACAAAGAATACATATTCTATTCATACGAACCTATCTTAAAAAAACCTTGTTTTCATTAAATAACCCATTGAGGTTGATATGCCGTAAAACAAAATAAACCAAACCTGATCTACAAAACTGAATTTTACAAAGAATACATATTCTATTCATACGAACCTACCTTTAAAAATCTTGTCGGCATTAAATAACCCATTGAGGTTGATATACCGTAAAAACAAAATAAACCAAACCTGATCTACAAACTGAATTTGTTTAAAAAATACATATTCTATTCATACAAACCTATCCTAAAATCTTGTCGGCATTATATAACCCATTGAGGTTGATATGCCGTAAAACAAAATAAACCAAACCTGATCTACAAAATGATTTCTTTTAAAGAATACATATTCTATTCATACGAACCTATCCTAAAATCTTGTCGGCATTAAAAACCCATTGAGGTTGATATGCCGTAAAACAAAATAAACCAAACCTGATCTACAAATGAATTTTTCAAAGAATACATATTCTATTCATACGAACCTATCCTAAAAACCTTGTCGGCATTAAATAACCCATTGAGGTTGATATGCCGTAAAACAAAATAAACCAAACCTGATCTACAAAATGATTTCTTTTAAAAATACATATTCTATTCATACGAACCTATCCTAAAATCTTGTCGGCATTAAATAACCCATTGAGGTTGATATGCCGTAAAAAAAAAATAAACCAAACCTGATCTACAAATGAATTTCTTTAAAGAATACATATTCTATTCATACGAACCTATCCTAAAACCTTGTCGGCATTAAATAACCCATTGAGGTTGATATGCCGTAAACAAAATAAACCAAACCTGATCTACAAAATGATTTCTTAAAAAGAGTACATATTCTATTCATACGAACCTATCCTAAAACCTTGTCGGCAAATTAAATAATAATTGAGGTTGAAACCGAAAAAAAAAATAAACCAAACCTGATTCAAATTGAATTTTTTAAAGAATACATATGTTAAAAATTTTGTCTATCCTAAAAAATGTTATTTCGGCATTAAATAACCCATTGAGGTTGATATGCCAAAAACAAAACAAACCAAACCCGGAAAACAAAATTTGTTTTTTACAAAGAATACATATTCTATTCACAACCCATTAAATAACGAATTGAAACCTGGCGAATGATTAAAAACAAAATAAACCAAAGTTCAAATGAATTCTTCCAAAGAATAATATTGTGAATGATCTAAAAAATTTCCGGCATTAAATAACCCATTGAGTTTTGATATTTCAATAAAAACAAAATTAACCAAACCAACCCACGACTATTTCCAAAGAATACAATATTCTATTCATACGAACCTATCCTAAAATGTTGTCGGCATTAAATAACCCATTGAGGTTGACAATGGGGTAAAACAAAATAAACCAAACAAATTGATTTCAAACAAAGAATACATATTTATTCACCCGAACTTATCCTAAAATTGTTGTCAAATTAAATAAGTTAATGAGGTTGACATGCCATAAACAAACTAAACAAATGTTCAATCAAAACCAGAATACATAAGTATTTCGCCGCAGAAGCCAATAAACAAACCATCCCAGTAAAAGTTTTAATTAACCCAGGATTAGACATTACAAAAAAACAAAATGTGAGAAATGTATTTTTGATTGTAAATGTACCAGAATGTTAACCCGATTGTATGGTCATGAAACATCTTCCATAACATCATTTTTTGTTTAATGGTTTTTTAACCTAAGACATATCACACACCTGGTTGTTTGTAAAAAACAGTTTAAACCAAAGGTCCGTCGCCTGAGTTTCTTCTTCATCTTTTGAGGAAATCGTCCAACATTTTTTTGCCGTAAAGAATTTCATCTGTAAAATGAATGGCAAACCTGACTGATACCAGATACATAAAGAGATGTCGAAAACTGTTTCATATATATAGGTAGAATAAAGTTAAAGATTATTTTGGGAAAATTAAACGCTTAACTTTTTTTTCAGATAGAAGATTAATGGTAATTTAAATAATTTTGAAACTACAACCACTTCGGATAACGGGGAAAAGGCATTCGTAAAAGCGAAATTTTGGAAAGCGTCGGAGTTGGGAACTGAATTTGATAAATGAACCCAAATATGGCAAGAGATCACATATCTTTCAAATTAACAGATTCGTTTTTCGTTTTTTTTTGTTTTGTTTTTTTGTTTGTTTTTAATTTAATTTCTGTTTTTATCGGAATATTCTGATTTAAAAAGTTCGTTCAACTGTAAATCTGAGTTAAAGAATTTCTTTGTTCGATAGACTTTTTAGTAAAAATTATATAAAATAAAACCAAAATTTCCTTTGGAAAGATTTTTCGATAAGAAAGATTCGTTAAACAATTTTTTTTTTTTAATATCTAACAATTTTTTTTTCTTATTGTTTTTTTTAATCTTTTAAAATTACGCTAATTCAAATAAAAACAAATATAAGACAAAAAAAAACAATATCTACGTTAGCCGTTTAAAGATAAAATTACTTTCAAACATTTTTGTAGGCGTCTTAAAATTGTATTCATTTGTTCAAAAAAAAAAAAAATTTTATTTCTTTATTTTATCTCAAGGATGATTATACGTGATTACAAAAAACGAAAAAGATGGCGTTCTGAAATTAAAAGATTTAAAAGATAAAATTCAGCTAACTGAATTTGAATTTGAATTTTTTTTTTCCAAGCACCTTCTAAAATCAGAGATCTGAATCGGAAATCCGCCTTTAAATTTTCCCCCGGAGTTAGCCCTTCCTATAATAACCATCAAAGGAATAGAAAAATCCAATTATGATTTATTCAAACAAAAAAAAAAAAAATCTTTTTTTTTTCACACCTACAACTTTCGTGATTCCAAAATCTCTTGAATTAGATAAATTTATCACGCTAAACAATTGAAAAGATGAGTAATGAAAGTGATCTCACTGTATGCCAAATAATTTTAAATCTTGTAAAACCTAAATTTTATTGAGATGCGAACAATTGGCGTGGGAAAGGTTAACGATACAGTCTGGTTCGCCATCACTAGTGAATAAAATCCAATTATTTGACAATTTATTTTTTACGATTTACTTTTTTTCGGGAAGTTTTTTTTTACGATTTATTTCATTTACAACCAAGGTAATAAAGAAGAAAGAAAAAGAAATTTGAGCGAGAAAGAATTAAAAAAATTCGGCAATGTGAGAAAAAGGTATTCGATGGTTGGTTTGATATAATTTATTTATCAACATCTCTATGGGTTATTTAAAGACGAAATCTTAATATTTTGAACATAATTTTATACCTTCAACTACAAATAAAATATGTTGGTCATTTTAATATAAATACTTATTGTTGGTAATTTTATTATAAATAGATTTTGTTGGTTGGAATTTTTGAAGAGAAAAAACAATCAATAAAGATCTGGGTTATTTAATGGAAAAAAAAATATTTTGAAAAAAAATTTTTATATCTTTCTTAAATGCTGAAGCATACTGTCTGGAAAATTTCTGTTTGTTAGGAAGAGGGTTTTGATAGGCTCCAGAGACGGATATGCAAAATTTTTGGTCCTGCTCTGGCAAAAAGAAGAAAGTCACTTTCTCAGAACGCGCCGTCGCCTCTCTCTGTCTGTTTTAAAATACTTTCCATGGCAATTGCTCTGAGGAGCTGCATTCGCTGGTTCCCAGACTTCATGAAAAAAAGCGCCCTACGAGGCTGGCAAAGAAAAGGGAACCCTTTCACTGTCGAAACGCCTAAATGTAGCCGTCTAGAAAGAACTCAAAAGAGCTTCAATGTGTCGCACCTCTCGCCTGTGGAAATCCCTTCCTATCCCAGTTTCCCCGAGAGCTATAATCTCCAACTATTCAAATGTAATGTCAATCGACATCTCCAGTTGCCTTGATCTATCCACTATCCTTCTCCTCATCCTTTCCTCTATCAGTCCTATCTGAAGAAATCCAAATCTTTCTGTAAATATTTTTTGCGTAAAAGTGGCTTCCCGCCTTGCTTGGGTGAAAGCTTAAAAAAAAATATATATATATATATATATATATATATATATATATATATATATATATATACTTATAATAGTCCCATGTCAGTAGCTAAAAAAAAATATTTCGTTGGTTATTTTATATAAATTGTTTTGTTGGTAAAGAATTATAAAAATATATTGTTGGTTCATTGATTTTGAAAATGGTATATCAAGCTAAACAAAAAATTTAATGTCGATTGATGTCGAGGATTTTAAAACCAAAAGCTTTCAACTACGGAAAGAGAACAAACGTTTAATAAGAAAAAAGAGGAAAATTATATTTTTTTTAAACATATATTTTGTAGAGCATAAAATGTATTCTTATCTAATTTAACTCTAAAAATGTATTTTTATATTTTTTTTAGTGCTACATTGATTGTCATTTTCATATAAATATGTATTATTGCTTGTTTTGTTATAAAAAAAAAGAGGTACTGTTGATTTTTTTCAGGGTTAAATATTTACCCATAGCTGGGACGAAAACAGGTGCTCCCACCCCAGATTGCTGCGGTCCTGGGAAAAACAGCAGTGAAAAGGTGGCTCCACACTCGTCAAAACCTCCAATACCTCTATCAAAGGCCTTGCTGCCGGTTGTAGTTTATCGTCTTACCCAGGACTAACAATTACGAGGTGGTTCCACACTACTCAAAACCTCCAATCTCTATCGAAGGCCTTGCTGCCGGATGTAGTTTATCGTTATACCCAGGACTAGCAATTAAGAAGAGATTCCACGCACCACAAAACCTCCAATATCCAGATCATAGGCTTTGTTGCCGAGTGTAGTTTATCGTCAAAGTTTTCAGTTTTATAACTTATTCCAAGGCAATTTTTGATTATTTGGCAATAAATGTGATATATATATATATATATATATTCAATATATAGAAGTGTGTGTGTGTGATTGTGTGTGTGAGACTTAATAAAAACCACTTATTAAAAATTTCCATATGTGAATAAATGATCTTAAGCCATGATTTATCTATCTCGGCTGCTAATCAGTTATCTATCTATTATCTATTATCTATCTATCTATCTAATAAACCTCAGACTGTGAAGGATCTATTTATCTATTTCAGACTAACATATGTATCTATCTAGATCATAAAATCTCTTTTTACTCTAAATAAACACATACATATATATATATATATATATATATAAAAACACTGTTGAATTATCTATTTTCTATTTCAGAGTTTTATCTATCTATTATCTATCTATCTATAAAGATATATCTCAGAGAGATGTTTAATTATCTAGATAATCTATCTCAAGATTCATCTAATTCTATCAGATCTATCTATAGATCTGTTTCAGACTGTTCATTTTATAATAGATCTATCTGAATGTATGTATGGATAGATCCAAAGTTTAGCTAAAATAGAGCATACATAATAAATAGAAATATCTAGATTTTTATCTATCTATAGATAGATAGATAGATAGATAGATAGATAGGAACAGATTAAAATAGGTAGATGGATATGAACAGACATAGATAGATAGATAGATAGATATGGACAAAACTGAGATAGATAGATAGATAGATAGATAGATAGATAGATAGATAGATATAAACAGTCTGAGATAGATAAATTATGGCTCGTGTACACCACATATGACCCATGAACGTGGACGTAAGTGTTTTTTTTTTATTATGTGAAACATATATATATCAGTTCTCAGTTTTAAGTGGGAAGTTAGGCAAGAATACTCCCAAGGGGTCAACAGTAGAGTTTAGAGAGAATTTACGGGCGAAGTATTTCACAAAGGGTAGATAAGCCGTAAAAATGTCAGTGACTTAATTACTGCTCACAAAGAATAGCAGTAAAATTCCGTACTACACTTATTCGTAGTGCTTTTCAGCATAACCTTGAAAATTCCATTGATTTAATAAAGCAAACAGTTTAAAATGGAAAAACGTTCTCTACACTATTCAACTGTTTCTGATAGACTTTCTTTCTTTTTTTTTTTTTTTTTTTTTAAACAGGGATGAACCTTGACCTTGCTTAATTGGTTGATCAAAAACCTCCGTGTGTTCTTGCGGCCTCAGGATAGCCGGACGGGGAGCATAATAAATAATCCATTTTGACAACGATGACAGATTTATTTCGGAGAAGGACCAACTAAATACGTGCATAATTCATTTTTGTTTTTTGTTTTTTAATACAAAACCGAAGTAACATTAAAACATGGTCGAATCAATAACCCCACCCACCCGACTGTGTGCGTCCGTCATTATAACTGTCGGCTTAATCTAAATGCCTCCAGTTTACCCTCGTGCAATAAAAGAACAGACTGTATGGAGTGGAGGTTGACAATGATTGTAACATCTAGAGGACTAAGGTTAATTTCTAGTTAGATAAAATGTAGATGGGTCATGGTCAGTGATGTGAAACCATGCGGATACAATAATAGGGGCGAGCATGTTTCTTTGAGACATGACTGACGAGGGATTCAAGAAATTTTCTGTTTAGGTTGAATTCGAGATTCTTTCTGCAGTAGACCAGTTGCCATCAAACACTATAGAACCTGGTCTGTCCTGCTATTTACCCATAGCTGAGGGGAGAAGAAGAGGATTCATACCTTTCCCAAGGGTATTAACACGTAAGTGAATTTCATAGTCAGATTTAACTTGCGTGATACGAATTCTTAGGGCGATCATGTATCTTCGATACATGACTGATGAAGAAGATTTCTCCCGCAGTAGATTGCCATTTCTTTGTGCGGTAGACCAGTTACTTTCCAAGGCTATAGAACCCAGTCTGCCCTGCTAATTTCCCCATAGATGGTGGGGGGAGAAAAAGAGGATTCATACTGTTGTGGATTCCGGGATGAAATCCGGTACCAATAAATAACAAACGCCAAGAAGGAATATGAAAAATAAATTATTAATTTAATGTAATAATACAAACTGGTAATGCAGGTTAGTAGTTCCAGGAATGCGGATTATTAGCAAAATATATATATACAGTCTTTGGTATAGACGTATCACTGTATGTCTTTCTTATAGGAAAAATATGTTTGTTCACTGTGACTCTTGCTCGATACCTTCGTTCGGTCTCGTTCTTTCAAATGGAAACTTCCGGGTATTCACTAGCAGTTTAGATGTATACCCTGGTGCGTCCATTTGTGTAGAAAACCCTCAAACATACCTTTCCCAAGGATATTAAATGTAGGTGAATTTTGGATTATGAGTTGGAATTTGAACATTTGTTCTACGATTTCCCAAATTCATTTCTTTAATTAATTGGAATTTCATACAATCAGTCAGTTATGTGCCATTGATACAAACTTAGGGCGATCATGTTTTCGATACGTAACTGAAAGGTTTTTTTTTCTAGGCAGTTGGTTGCCCTTTTTTCTGCAGTAACCAATTAGTAATTTGGGGTCTATTTAGCCATTAAATGATGGCTATTTACTATTTAAGATGGTGGAGAGGAAGAAGAAGAGATTTATTGATATAAAGTCAAGGGTATTAGCATTTAAGTGAATGTAATGAATAGATTAGAATTGAACAGGAGAAAGGATTTCAAAATTCAATCTTAATTCAGACTTTCATGTTTTCAGTAAATGGGCCATGCGTGATACACGCTTTTTTGACTGCGTATTTAGATACTGTTGACGAGGCAGAACAAGGCGTATTTTCTTATAATGAAGAAAACCAGTTGCCATTCAAGAGTCAAAAATCAAACCGGTCTGTCTTTTTATAAACTATTTACTAGTTTTTCTTTGGGCGGGGGGTGATGAAGAAAGGATTTATTTATTCCAAAGGGGGCATTAGCACGTAAGTGAATGTAATGGATTTAATGTTAATTGAACCAGTGTCTGATTCGTAAAAGGTGAGCCGCTATCCAATAAAATTTAATTTAATTTAAGACTTTTCAACGAAGTCAGTCAGTAAGTCAGTTATGTGCCATGAGCGATACACGCTTAGGCGATCATGTATCTTTCGATACATGACTGACGAGGCAGATTTTTTTTTTCCAGCAGCAGGTTGCCATTTCTTTCTGCGGTAGACCAGATGCCATCCAAGGTTATAGAGCCCGGTCTGTCTTGCTATTTACTCACAGCTGAGGAGGTGAGAGAGAGAAGAGGATGATTCATACCTTTTCCCAAGGGTATTAACATTAGTGAATGTAATGGAATCGACTGGAGAAAGCAATACAGATCAGGAGGATAAGGAGGATAGATAGCGATTGACCTTTGACCTGAACAGGTTAATTTTGTCCAGTTACCTGAGAGGTATTTCTAAGAGGATGATTCCGATGAATGCAAATGAGATTTGTTCTGAAAAGGAGCGTCTAAAAGCTAACCTGTATTTTTTACACACACACACACACACACAGATATATATATATATATATATATATATATATATATATATATATATATATATATATAAGCAATATTAATGCAACTAACTGCGAAAAATGAAAAGGTTAACAGACTTTAATATAAGAATTAACTTATATAACAATCCTTGAATGACGCGATACAAAGTATAAAATCAAAATGGATCTGGTGTATTTTAAAGCAGCAGGTATATTTTCGAAAATCTTTATGTTCCCATCGTTTTTGCCAATTTTTTTCATTAGAAATAAAATTCAAGATGAAATAGATAAATTGTAGACCGAAAGATTTTTAAGAATGTGTTAATTATTAACATTGATTTTCCAAGCGTTTTTTTGGCACAAATAAGGCCGAAAGTAAGAGTGTCATCTGAGGATCGAACTATTACTCAGTAATAATTGTTTTTAAAGACAAACTTCTTTAGACATCACGTTAGTCCCAACGGTTATATAAATATTTGCACTTTCCAATATTATATAACCGTCAATATTAAAATTACATTCTTAAAAAACACATTTTGGTCTAAAATACATTTATTTCATCTTGCAATTTTATTTCTAAATGAACATATCATTATACTATACTGATTTTTAGCGAATGATTTGAGGTACCTACAATGTACATTAACAAAAATTCTAACCGCCCACCTTAAACAAATACCGATATCTATGAATAAAAGAAATTCAACAAATTCTAGTAGCCTAAAGATATTCAATGAAAATAAAAAAAAAACAAATATATGAATCAGCCCTAAAAATAGCGGATATTTAAACAAACTAGAATACAAAAACGAAAACAATTCAAATAAAAACAACAGAAAAAGAAATATAATTTATCTCACACCGCCCCCTACAACAACACAATAAAAATAAAAATAACTGACAAACACTTCCGTAAAAAGAGCAAATTAACAAAAATTATCAACAAAAATGCAATCAAGTGACTTCATGGATAAAATGGAGAAAATAATATCTAAGCACAATAAAAGACACTCACAAACAAAAAAAAAGCAATAAGAATTAAAACAGCAATAACAATAGCATAAAGCAAAATAACACCATTAAATGTAACTGCAGAAATAAAGGCAATTGCCCACTTAACAATAAATGTTTAACCAATAACATAATATAAATATATAATATATATAATATATATAGCTATAGCAAATAATAACATTAACACAGACGGAAAAAATATACAGAGGCCAGAGAAAAAAGCTTAAAGTAAGATGTTATAATCACAAAATATCATTTAAAAGAAACAAAAAATACACAAAAAATACAGCTCTATCTCAATACATATGCAACCAAAAAGAAAACTATATCCACCAAAATCAAATGGGAAATTAAACGTTCATGGCCCATACAGTAATAACAGTAAAAATTGAAAATTATGCTTAGAGGAAAAATTAGCAATAATTAGTTTAAAGGCCAAAATAAACACCTAAACAAGAAAACTAAAATAATGGGCCAAGAAATCAAAATATAAATAAATATTTATTTTGTCATCTAAGCGTTTTTAAAAAAAATAGTTTTCTTTTAAATAAAATAAATATAATATAAAAATAAATAAATAAATAAATGAAATAAAAATATAATACAAAATTGAAATAAATGAAAAAATTTTTTTTACAATATAAAATTAATTTATTAAGAAACCAATAAACGAACAAATATTAAACATATTAAATAAGTCAGAAATATATATATATATATATATATATATATATATATATATATATATATATATATATATATATATATAAACAAACAAAAAAAATGAACAAACCTATTGTTTATTAAATAATACCACAATAACAAAATAGGCAGAAACAAATAAACTATATAACCATTAAATATGAGAAAAATATTTATATATATATACGGTATATATATATGTAAAATTTGAACGAATGGAGTTCAATTCCAACGTTCGTAATATTGAATTTAAAAGAATTTAATATAAATAATCATATATATATATATTATATATATATATATATATATATATATATATATATAATCTAAATATATAAATATATATACATAAATATACAAGTATAGGATTGGTAATACGGAATAAATTCCAATAACCAACAAATACTATTCTCCTCTCTCTTTCAATACAGAGTAGAGCAAATATAATTATTTATTCGAAGAAATAACATAAAAATTTATAAAATCAATACAAAAATAGCTATTTTGTTTCAATAACTTCTGGTGTCTTATCAATGATGGTGTTGAAATATAGAATAAAGGGTTTTAAAAAAAAAAATCAATCAAAAATGCCTCTCGCCAGGGGAAACGCTGTTACATATTGGAATGACCAATCAAGCATTGTTATATGAGAATTTAAAAACTTGACAACGAATTATGGTTTAAATTGGTTTTTTTAATTTTAATTTTATAGTATAATTTAATATTTATTAGTTAGAATAAAAAATACTTTAGTCTCCAACCCAACATTAAAATCATAAATAGAATCCTAATATTTATAAAATATATATATATATATATATATATATAAAATTTAAAAGTATTTTAAACATAATAATATATATATATATATATATATATATATATATATATATATATATATATATATATCAAAATGAAGAGAAAAACAATTTAGAATCCAAGTTCTTTGTTTGTAGTTACTTTTTCAAAAAATTGCTCAATACAAAGTAGATAATATTTTTAATGATATTTTTTATAAAACTAATTATAATACTTAAATATATATATGTGTGTGTGTGCGTATGTGTGTGTGAAAACAAATTATATTTTAAAATAAAGGTTCACCATTTAAGATGAGTTTATTAATAACATATGCACTTAATTGAAATTAAATTAAAAAAACGAAAAATAATCAGTATTAAAATATGTAAATATGTATATATATGTATGCCATGTATATATATAGATGTATATGTATGTGTATATATATATATATATATATATATATATATATATATATATATATATATATATATATATATATATTAAAAAAGGCTTAAACATAATATTCCATTCATAATTTATTCCATTGAATCTTAAATATATCCAATTCATCAGACCTTACAAATTAAAAAGAAAATAGAAAATAACTCCGGGAATAAAATAGAATTTAGAGAGGGATGAAGATGAGAGTTTGGGACGAATGTTAATTTAAATGAAAAATATAGGAGGGGGATAACAGACGAAGAGAAGAAGGAAGGTCTAAAGAATGAAGCAGGGATTATTAGTTTTTAAGCACTTTTTATTATATCCAAACTCTGTCCTGGACATTCAAGTTCTACCTGGATTCTATCCTCTTGAATTTTTTTTATATACAAATATATATGTATGTGTATGTATATGTATATATATTTATATATTTTGAATATGTATGTATATATTTCAAACTAATGTTATCAATCTCTTTCTAAAGATACAAATATATATATATATATATATATATATATATTTTTATATATATATATATGTGTATGTGTGTGTGTGTGTGTGTGTGTGTGTGAATATTTAAGAATTTACCATTTCTGGTATGAATATCACCATATAAATATATATATATATATATATATAAATATGGGGAACAATATTTTGCAAATGAGATTTTTTTATTTTACATGATAAAGTGGGGAACCAAAGCGCGTACATTGAATAAATATTTCTGTTTTTTGAACCCCGCACAACTTAAGGTTGCAATTTGGATGATGCATATTTATAAATTTAATGCATCCCTATTTATATATAAGAATATTATTTACGGGCATCTGCTTCCCAGGACTGGGCACCTATCAGTCTAATTTTCCTCAGTTAAGAGACGATAATAAAATCTAAGATTAATAATATCATCAGTATCATATATATAGTTATAGAATCCTATTTTGACGCCAATTCAGTTGGTTTCGATCGTAGCTAGAGGCAACGTCTAGCCGGACTGATGAGCTGTGATACCGCGAAAAGTCTGACTGTGGATGAATATATATATATATATATATATATATATATATATATATATATATATATATATATGTATATATATATATAAAATTATGTGGTTTTTGGTAATTTCTTTACAGCAATTGTGAAATATCTTTAAATTAGTAAATTCATAATATATAAAATTTTTTTGATGATCAGAGTATGTTGATAATCGAAAAAAATTGAAACCCAGAGTCATAAATTAATATTTTATTATATATATATATATATATATATATATATATATATATATATTCGTTCTATTTTTGGGACTCGTCATCTGCGCAATATTACCCATTTGACCAAATTTGATATAAATATGTTTATTCAAACTATAATTTATATATATATATATATATATTATATATATATATATATATATATATGAACATATATGTGTGTGTGTGTGTGTGTGTGTGTGTGTGTGTGTGTGTGTGAGAAATATATAGAAAATATAAAAAAACTCGTTAGGTAAATAATACAAAATTTTTAAATTTTTTTTTTATATAAAAACAAATTGAACTCGATAAAAAAAAGTAGAGCCTAAATATAATTATTTATTTAAAAATATGATTCCAACACGATACATAAGAGTTATATATATATGTTTCAAAAACAAGAGCCGAAAACTTTATTATTAGTTAATTATTTGAATTAAATTGAAATGAATATGACTTATAAACGCGTAAATTTCCGGAATAGTTTTATTCCAAAAAAAAAATTTGTTTGAAGATGGAACAGAGCTTGGTACTTAAATTTTATTTAATTCAAATAATTATATTTTTTTTTGATAACATACATACATATATACATATATATATATATATATATATATATATATATATATATATATATATATATATATATATACAGTGTGTCCATAAAGTTCGTGTGCATTTTAAAAAATTTATAACTTTATTTGTATTTGCGATAGAAATACTCTGTAAAAAATGTTATAAAGTTTAATGTACCTAGTTTTAAGTACAGCTAAAATAACTACTGTGATTTCAGGCATTACTGTATCAGTTGGCAAATGTTTTCCGTGAACTGCAAAATCGTATTTACCCTTTATATTGCTAATGATGGAGGACATGTGGAAACTTAAATAAAAATTCAATAAAACTTAAAAAATATAGATTTACTTCTTTTCTAATCCTTTTTTACAAATTATTTCTATCGCAAATACAAATAAAGTTACAAATTCTTTAAAGTGCACATGAACTTATGGACACCATGCCTATATATATATATATATATATATATATATATATATATATATATATATATATATATATTTTTGCATCCATCCGTGTCCATATGTCACTAAGGATGACTATATTAGTCTTCTTTCCATCTTATTGATAATCGACAATGCTAATATGTAATGGCGAAAACCTGTTAAACCCCTAAAAATAACCTTTTTCTGTTAAGAAACTGAAATTTCAAGGGCCAGAAATTTTTTATCTTGATCGTCAATGATAAATTTCCATGAGATAGATTAATGTCATTCTGTTGATTGGCGGGAAAGGTAGACACAGAAGCAGGTGTGTCGTCATGACAAATAGAAAGTCGACATCGACAGGCATTTATTATTTTTATTATCATCATCATCATTATTATTATTATTATTATTATTAATAGTAGTAGTAGTAGTAGTAGTATTAGTAGTAGTAGTAGTATTGACTGTTTCAAAAAATATTGGTTGCCTAGAGACAAAGGGAGCCCACCCACAATGACAATGCTATCATTTAATTTTCCTTATGAATATAAAAATTGTTTTAAAAACTATACTGTTTATACTCGCGTATCATGCGATATTTGGAGACCTAATTTTGCAGCTAATTTTAAGGAGGTCGTATCATGAATGAGATATAAAGTTAGAGTATGTCCTGCTGTCTACTTACTGTCGTCAAAACGTACAGCTGTATTTAAAATAAACATGATTTTGATAAAACTTTATTTTACATAACTGTATCCAATAATAATGCATGTAATGTTAATTTATATTTATCGTATTTAAAATACAAACATGCGAATATGTATCTTTTCCGATGTATATGTTTATAAGATGTTTAGCTGTTTCTCGTTCGGTGGTTTATAGCTGTACGCGTTTTTTAAAAAGTATAGCGTTATTAACGATATTATTTTTATTCTTTTTAAAAATTTTCAACCAATTTAACTACAAGATCGGATAAAGAGATAGAGGAAATAGGTTATTATTTATTATTATTTGGTCAATAAAAAAGGAACACTCATATATATACATGTATATATCCTTTTTATGTTTATTATATCTATCTATCTATTTTGCAGGTATGAATTATTATCTATTATTATTTTGGCCCGTTTTTTTTGTGTGTATGTTTTTATTAAAAATCTATTTTGGAATTCCAATTCAATCGTAAAGAAGCACTATTTGGAAAAATATCTATCTAATTTCTACATTAGAATAGATATATCTATCTATATAGATAAATAGACATATTATAATAAACAAAAAATTATAAAGATAAAAAGGAATAAAATGTATATTCTAAAAAAATGTAATGTAATGCAATATCAGAACTTAGAAGATAGATAGAAAGATAGATATTGTTTTAGATAAAGAGACCAATGAATTTCCATTTAAATATATGACTTGAAGTTTACTGATATGACATAGATATTGATTATATATATAATTTATTATATATATAAAATATATATAGACAAATATGCAATGATGTTTTGAATACATACATAGATATAAAAATATGAAATATAATATGAAATATATATAATATATATATATAGATAAATATATAGATAAAATGAATGGATTTATATATATATATATATACATATATATATATATATATATATATATAGATAATATATTAACATCTATATATATATAGATATATAGATAAGAAACAGATTGATGTCAATGATAGATGATATTTTTTTGAAAAATATATATAAATATTAATGAATATTATATATATATATATATATATATATATATATATATATATATATATAGATATATATAATAGAATAGATTTCCAAAAATCAGAGATTTCGAAGATTTATTTTGAAATTCTGAATTCAATTTTCCTTTGAACGAATTTATCATTTTTTTTTTTTTTAACTTATTTTTTTAACTGATGAGGAAAAAAAGGATTAGTAATAAAAATTTCCTTTTCCTCTAACCGTTTAAAATTTCTATCTAAGCCTGACAGATATTAAAATTATGACATTAATTGGGCTTATATGGAGAATGAAAACGATATCAATTTAACATATTTAATATTTTTATTAAAATTCATCAAGAGATAAAGAGAAAAATAATAAAAGAGAAATCATAAATTTTCAATTATGTTTGTTTCAGTTCTAAATTTTCAGTTATGTATCATATATTAAAACCATAGATAATTCTGTGCATTTAATTTTGTAAAGATTTTAAATTTGTCTAAGTGGGCATTGGATTTTTTTTAGGAAGACAAAAAACATTAAGGAATAAACATTACCATCCGATGATATAAAAAAAAAACAAATGTTTAATATAAAATATTAATATCGTATTATAAAATTCAAACATAGTGAATATACATTTTTCCATTATTTACGTTTATAACCAACATTTTTTTTGATTTTTTGTTTATGGCTATATATTTTAAGAATTTTTAAGTATAGTGTTACTAACGATACTTTTATATTTCTCTTTTATTTTTTTAACTTATTTAACTAGAAGATGGGATATAGAGATTAGAGGAAAAGATGAAATCATTAAGAATTCTTTTCCTCTTTTTGTGAAGTTTATTTTCTTAAATTTCTCTCCAAAATGGAACTCGCATATACATGATAAAATCATTTTTACTAACGATACTTTTATCATTCTATATTTTTATTTTTTTATTTTATTTAACTTGAAGATGGGATAACGAGATAGGAAAAAGGATTAGTCCATTTTAATTTGGCCTCTCAAAAAAAGAACTCAAATTATACCCAAGATACATGATAAATAATATATCCAATAATAACACATGTAATATTCACATATTAATATCGTATTATAAAATACAAACATAGCGAATATACATCTTTTCCATTATTTACGTTTATAAGATGTTTAGCTGTTTTTTGATGGGTTGTTTATGCTATACACATTTATTCAAGTATTGTTACTAACGATTTTTTTTATATTTCTCTTTTACTTTTTTTAACTTATTTAACTAGAAGATGGGATAAAGAGATTAGACTAAAAAAAGGATAGCGAGTAAACCTTTTATCTAACCGTTAGTCTATTGTAATTTGGTCTCCAAAATGGAACTCATATGATAAAATCATTTTTTATAACGATACTTTTATCATTCTAACTTTTTTTTTTTTTAACTTATTTATTTTGAAGATGGGATAACGAGAGATAGAGGAAAAGAGATTAGTCCATTTTAATTTGGCCTCTCAAAAAAAACTCTAAATTATACCCAATATACATGATAAAATAATATATCCAATAATAACATATGTAATATTATACATATTAATATCGTATTATAAATGCAAAATATAGCGAATATACATTTTTTCCATTATTTACGTTTATAAAATGTTTTCGAAGATTTTTAGTTTATTTTGGTAAAACGCAGCGAGTATGGCGTTACTAACATGAATATTTTTATCTTTCTTTTTATTTTTTTAACTTATTTAATAATTTAGAAGATGGGATAAAGAGATAGAGGAAAAGAGGATTAGCGAGTTTCTCTTTTCCTATAACCATTAGTCTAAATAATTTGGTCTCTCAAAAAGGAAAAATGATACACAAGATACATGATAAAATCATATTTTTTTTTTTGCAATTGAAAATTTTGGGGAAATACGTAATTTTTAATAAATGTCAAAAGCGTACATTTTACAAAAATTATTTTTTAAATTCTTTCACCCCAAGCAAGGCGATAATGCCACTCAAACGAAGGTGGTTACACTAACAAAAAGAGAACGATAAAGAATTGGAATTAAATATATCCCTAATTTAAAAAAAAAAAATTTATATTTACTAAATTAACATAATTATCCCAGAAAGCTGAGGCCCTTCGAGAACTGTTCAGTTGGGTTGACTTTTAAAAAGCCCCAAATGTGGGTAATTCCGTTTTGCGCTATTTCAACTATGGGGTTTGCGTTCAAAATCCCTATTTAAACAAGAAAAAAACAGAATTTTTTTTTTTTTAATTAAATTTTAAAAAAAGAAAAATCCCCATGACCTCAAATATCAAAAGAAAGAAATGTGAATAACTTCCTGATTTTTGGTAATTTTTTCATTCTAAAGATTGGAGTTGTTGCGAGGCAAGATAAACAAATTTTGATTTAAAATTTATCATTTCAAAAGAGTACCAAAAAATTAATTAAAAAACAAAAACAATATTTGGTGGACGAAATAAAGGGTTCAGTTCGAAATTCCAATCACCTGAAGAAGGCCGGAGCGTACAACGGCCGAAACGTCGTGACTATGGCAAAAAAGATGAGGACAACAGTCCGAACAAAGTAAATGAACAAACTTTGATTTAAAATTTATAACTTTATTACTCGGGCTAAATTACAGTATCTGGGGTGAATAAGAAAGAAAGAAAGAAAGAAAGAAAGAAAGAAAAAAGAAAGAAAGAAAGAAAGAAAAAAAGAAAAAAGAGAGAAAGAAAGAAAGAAAAAAGAGAGAAAAAAAGAAAAAAGAGAGAAATAAAGAAAGAAAGAAAAAAGAAAGAAAGAAAGAAAGAAAAAAGAGAAACGAATAACAAAAAGGAAGAAAGAATGTATAGCAGAAAAATAAAAAGGAAAAATAAAAACGGAAAAAAGAAAGAAAACAATGGAATGAAAGAAAAAAAGGAAAAAAAGGAAATGAAAAAGAATAAAACAAGAACAAAAATAGAATGAAAAAAAAAAGAAAGAAAAAAAAAAGACCAAAAAGAAAAAAAGAAAAGAAAAGAATGAAAAAAAGAAAATGAAGGGAAAATAGAAAAAAAAGAAAAGAACGAAAAAATGGATGGGAAATGAAAGAAAAATAGAATGGAAAAAGAAAAAAAATAAAGAAAGAAAGAAAGAAAGAAAGAAAATTTTTTCAAAGAAAGAAAAGGAATAATTTGACAAGACAAAAGAAAGAAAAAAGAAAGAAAAAAAAAAGAAAGAAAGAAAAAAGAAAAAAAACAAAAAAGTAAAAAAAATGGAAACAAAGAATAAATGAAAGAAAGGACAAAGAAAGAAAGAAAGAAAAAAGAAAGAAAGAAAGAAAGAACAAAGTAAAGATGGGAAAAAAGAAAAAAAAATAAAAAAAAAAGAAAAGAAAGTCATTGAAAAAATAGAATGAAGACAAAAATAAAGAAAGAAAAAAAGAAAAAGGAAAGAAGGAAAAAAATAAAAACCTCCAGAAAGAAAGACGAATGAAAAAAGGAAAGAAAAACAAAGAAAGAAAAAATTAAATGGCTTTTAAAAAGAAAAAAAAAAAAAAGAACAACATTTGACGTGAATGGGGAAAAGGAGGAAAGAAGAAAACAAAAGGAAAGAAAAAAAGAAAGAAAGAAAGAAAGAAAGAAAGAAAGAAAGTAAGAAAGAAAGAAAGAAAAAGAACTAACGACAGAATGGAAGAAAAAGAGCAGAGAAAAAAATAAAGAAAAGAAAGAAAGAAAGAAAAAAAAAAGAAAGAAAAAGAAAAACAAATGGAAAAAAGAAAAAAAAGAGAAAAAAGAAAAAGAAAAGAAAGAAAGAAAGAAAGAAAGAAAAAAAAACTAAAAAAATGGAAGAGAAAAGAAAAAGAATAAAGAAAAAAAGAAAGAAAGAAAGAAAGAAAAGAAAAAGAACTAACGACAGAATGGAAGAAAAGAAAGACAGAAAAGAGAAAAAAGAATGAAGAAAAGAAAGAAAGAAAAAAGAAAGAAAAGAAAAGAAAACGACAGAATGGAAAGAAAGAAAACTATAAAGAAAAAAAAATGAAAAAAGAAAAAAAAAAAGAAAGAAAGAAAAAAAAGAAAAGAATAAGAAGAAATGAAAAAAATCTTAGCAGAGAAAAAGAATGAAGAAAGAAAGAAAGAAAGAAAGAAAAAGAAAGAAAAAAAAAGAAATCGACAGAAGGAAAAAAATAGCAAAGAAAAAAAGAAAAAGAAAAATCTAAAGAAAGAAAAAAGAAAAAAAAAGAACTAACGACAGAATGGAAGAAAGAAAAAAAGAGAAAAAAATGAAGAAAAAAAAAAAAGAAAGAAAAAAAAATTCTAAGAAAAAAAAGAAAAAAGAACTAAACAGAATGGAAGAAAGAAATTATAAGAGAAAAAGAATGAAGAATGAAAAAAAAAAGAAAAAAAAAAAAAAAAAAAAGAAAGAAAAAGAAAAACCTTTAAAAAATGGAAGAAAAGAAATCATAAAAAGAAAAAAGAATGAAGAAAAGAAAAAAGAAAAAAAAAAGAAAAAAGAAAGAAAGAAAGAAAGAAAAAAAAAAACTAACGACAGAATGGAAGAAAGAAAGATCAGAAAAAAAGAATGAAGAAAAGAAAGAAAAAAAAAGAAAAAAAGAAAAAAAAAAAAAAAAAAAGAAAAAAACTCATAACGACAGAATGGAAGAAAGAAATCATAAGACAAAAAAATGAAAAAAATTCTTTTTTGAAAGAAATTAAAAGAAAGAAAGAAAGAAAGAAAAAGAAAATGAAAGAAAAAAGAAAATTTTAACGACAGAATGGAAGAAAGAGCAAAAAGAAAAAAGAAAAAAAGAAAGAAAGAAAGAAAGAAAGAAAGAAAGAAAGAAAGAAAGAAAATTTTAACGACAGAAAAAGAATTTTTAGAGAAAAAAAGAAAAAGAAAAATTCAGCAAAAAAAAACAAAAAAAAGACAAAAAATAAAAAAAAAAATTTAATGAAAAAAAAAAAAAAAAGAAAAAAGATTGAAAGAAACAAAATGAAACAAACAAAAGAAAGTTTCTCAAACAAACAAAAAAACAAAAAACATTAAAACAGAAAAAACAAAGAACAATGGAGGTAGGGAAAAGAAAGAAAGAAAGAAAGAAAGAAAGAAAGGAGCAGAGAATGTAAGAAATAAAGCACAACAGAGAAAAACGAAGGAAAAAAACAACAGAAAAAAAGAACGAAAGAAAAATGGAAGATGGGATAAATGAAAGAAAGGACAATAGAATGGAAAAAAAAGAAATCGTAGAAAGAAAGAAAGAAAGAAAGAAAGAAAGAAAGAAAGAAAGAAAGAAGGAATATGGGAAAAAGGAGTAAAGTAAAAAAAAGAAATTAAGAAAAAAAAAGAAACAATAGAAAGGAAGAAAATATGCATAGCGTAGGAAAAAAAATGAAAGCAAAAAAAAGAAAAAAAAGAAAGAAAGAAAAAAGATTTAAATTTTTAAAAGAAAAAGAAAAAAGAAACGAACAATGAAAAGTAGAAAGAAAGAAAATCAGAGAGAGAAAGAAAAAAAAAAAAGAAAACGAGCAAATGAAATTAAAAAAAACTCATCCACTGCCCAATGTTTTATTGACATATTTTTTTTTCTTTCTTTTCTGTGAAACCATCATTTAAGCGTCACCTGCAAATGTTTTTTTCCAAAAGATAGAAAGAAAAAAAATTTGTCCATTGAAACGCGTAGACAAAATTCCTCAGCAAAAAGAAAATAAAAAAAAAATAAATAAAAAAAAAACTGAAGAAAGATGAAAAAAAGGTATATTTTTCGGTTAAAAAAATAAGGCAACAATTATCGAGATTGGAGGATGGAAAAAGACCTGTTCAGGTATTTCGGGATTTTCGCTTCGGCTTTGTGAATTAGTCCCAGAACCAGAAAAACACATTTTTTTTTTTCAAATTAAGAAATCTTATATTAAAAAGTATTTTCAAAAGGAAAGAAACCCCAGGCTGCCAAATTGGGGAATTGAAGGAAGCGGAAATTTGGGACAAAATTTATGTAATTTAAAATGAAACAGAACTCCAAATGATGGCTTAAATTGTTTAAAACTTTGTAGGATTATTCTTTTACCAGTTAGCTTTTACTAATCGTGCCCTTTTTGTTTTCTTTTTTTCTTTCTTTTAAGTGAAACCAAGTAGCGATTGAGATTGAAATTTTCTTGAAAGAACACGTTCAAAAACGAAACAGTCCGTTATTTTTAAGGTATTAACAGTTTGTTATTAACTTTCTTTTTCACTGAAGCAAGTTGCGTATCTGATATGTCTTTTCTGTTTTTCCACGCGTTCAAAACGAAACAGTCCGTTATTTTTTAAAATATTGGCAGTATGTTTGTTTCTTTCTTTCTTTTTAAAAATGAAACCAAGTTGCGTCTCTGATATGTCTTTTTCTGTGTGTTTCCACGCGTTTAAAAACAAAAACAGTTATGTTATTTTTTAAAGGTATTGGCAGTATGTTTTTTTTTCTTTCTTTTTTTTTTAACTAAAACTGAAACCAAGTTGCGTCTCTGATATGTCTTTTCTGTGTTTCCACGCGTTCAAAACGAAACAGTCCGTTATTTTTTAAGGTATTGGCAGTGTGTTTGTTTCTTTCTTTCTTTTTCTCACTGAAACCAAGTAGCGTCTCTGATATGTCTTTTCTGTGTTTCCACGCGTTCAAAACGAAACAGTCCGTTATTTTTTAAGGTATTGGCAGTGTGTTTGTTTCTTTCTTTCTTTTTCTCACTGAAACCAAGTAGCGTCTCTGATATGTCTTTACTGTTTTTCCACGCGATAAAACGAAACAGTCCGTTCGTTTTTAAGGTATTTGCAGTGTGTTTCTGTCTTTCTTTTTTCTTTAAATGATAACACTTTTCTTAGTATATCGAATGTTCTTAGTAGGGCCATTTTCTAGGAAAACTTTATGTTGATGTTACCTGGGACACTGTTATTAAAATTGTCCATTATCATCATCATCATCATCATTATTATTATTATTATTATTTGCTTTGTTGTTTCCTGCTTTGTATTCTGTAGAGCCGGGTCCAAACTATAGTCGTTAGGCCCTATAGGAGAATTGTCATTTAATTGACAGCACTTTTCTTAGTATATGGGATGTCCTTATTAGGGCGATTTTCTGGTATGTTAATGTTGGCAAAGACAAAAAAAAATTGTCCATTCCTTTTCTCACGAGACCCAGTGCTCCGATTACTATTGGTACAGTCTCAGTCTTCATTCCTCCACGTCCTGTTAATCTCGATCTCCAGGTCTTTGTATTTGGACAATTTCTCGATAATTTTAATGGAGGTATTTCTCTGAGATGGTACTGCCATGTCAATAAGCATACACTTCCTGACTTTCTTGTCTTTCATGATAATATCGGGTTTGTTGGTTTTTATTTCCCTGTCAGTTTGAATTGGCATGTCCCAGAGGATAGTTACAGCGTTATTTTTGGTAACTGTGTCTGGTTGGAACTCATACCATCTCTCAGTGATTTCGATTTTGTGCTTCTAGCAGATTTTCCAGTGCACATATGTCGCTACCTTGTTGTGTCTATAGGTATACTTCTTTTTTGCTAGTTCCGGGCATAATATTATTATTATTATTAAAAGATATAAAGATGGTATTCCCTGTCTATGATCTCGACCTAATCCCACAGGTTGAGATCATAGACAAGGAACACCATTGGAAAATTCGTAAACTTAAGAAATCAGCACAAATATGTAGGAATTACAAAATCACCTGAGCCGACCAAGCATAGAAATGAATACAATATGGGGAACCAGTAATAAGGATTGCCAGAGAAAACGATAATAACAAAAAAAAATGTTCAAAAATAAGATCTGGTAATTTTATGTAATGATAACATTAAAAAGAATTGCAATATGAGCACTGTTAAAAAAATGATTGCTGAAGTCATTAGGGTTTATAGTACCATTAAATAAATCCACAATTTGTCCGCAATGACACATGGCACAGTGGATAAAAGCCATTAAATTTTGGTTAGATCCACTGACAGGACACAAAGAGTGTGAGTTCAATACCCGTCAAGGCAGTGGAGAACTTGGAGAGGGGAATTAACAGGAGATAACTGACATCCATTAAACATGGCACGTGGAACTAGAACAGTCTACCCCGGTGAGCAAAATAAAGGGTTCAGTTCGACATTCGGCCGAAACGTTTTGATAAATATGGCGACAAAGAATAGACCGAATATTATAAATAGTGTCCAATGTAAGTCAGTAGAAGTTTGTTAGTCAGTCGAAGAGAATTCTGATAATTATATTTATTTTAAATAACGGTACTCAAAACCTTTGGTGACAAACAGACAATATCATGTTCAATTTTTTGGATTTTATTTTTAGTGGGGATATTGTAGCAATATGTTATCCTGCTACAGAAAAATACATATCTATGTACTCACCAATCATTGACTTGATGCAAGTAAAAAATATCTTGCTCCATGTCGAGAGTCTTTTTTCATTGATGTATTATTTTAGGATTGGTTTAGTTGTGTGTGTTTTACGGCATATCAACACCTCACTGGGTTATTTAATGCCAAGATTTTTAGGATAGGTTCGTATGAATAGAATATGTACACTTTGTAAGGAATCAGTCTGTAGATCAGAATTGTTTATTTTGTTTTACGGCATATCAACCTCAATGGGTTATTTAATGCCGACAAGATTTTTAGGATAGGTTCTTATGAATAGAATATGTATTCATTTGTAAGAAATCAGTTTGTAGAAAGGTTTGGTTTATTTTGTTTTACGGCATATCATTTCAATTTTTATTTAATGCAGACAAATTTTTATATGGTTAAATATGTAATAAATAATACGAATAGAAATAGTTTGTAAATTAGGTTTGGTAAATCAAGTTTGTAGATCTTTCAATTGGTTTATTTGCAGACAAATTTTTTAGGATAGATTCGTACGAAAAATAAATTTAATTTTATTAAGAAAAGTTTATTTAGATAAAAAATAATTTATTTTGTGACAAGATTTCAATGGGATAGGTCAAAAAAAAAGAAAGAATATATTTACATAATAGAATATGTAAAGGAATCAGTTTGTAGATCAGGATTCATTGAAATTTTTTTTGTAAAGAGGTTCAAATTCGTCAAGAGTCTAGTTTCATTGATGTATTCTTTTCAGATTGGTTTGGTTCATTTTGTTTTACAATATATCAACCTCAATTGTTTATTTAGTGCCAACAAAGTTTGGATTTTTGTCGAGAGTCTGGATGATTTTCTTGGTGATACTGTAGCAGTATATTCTCTTCATACAGAAAAAAAACTTTAGAGATTCTAATACCAGATTACCAAATTGTAATGAGCACTTTAAAAGTAAATGCTACGAACAGTATATCTATTAAGAGTAAAATTCCACTATTCGAAGCATTTACTCCATCTGTTCTTTATATTTTATATTTATATATATATATATATATATATATATATATATATATATATATATATATATATATATATTACATATATATATATATATATATAAATATATATATATATATATATAATATATATATATGTTTCAAAAAAACAAACTTTCCCTGACGATCCGTTTAGGTGAAACCTAGGTAGGTTTGTCTGGCTCACTAGGTTTATCTAGGTCTGCTCTACGGTTGTATTGAGCTCTTTTGTTAGTTAGTTGTTTACTCGTATCGGGGTTTTTTCTTTGGGCTTCAGACCTGCATCTGTGCGATTTTTTTGTCGGCAGAAGTTCATGTTTGTAGCTCTTTCTTTTTTAAAACCTTTTTTTCCCTCGAGATTGATTTGATTAGCAAATCAAAAATTGAGGGTTTTTTTTCGAAACGAGTCTAGTTATCTATATATATATATATATATATATATATATATATATATATATATATATATATATATATGTGTGTGTGTGTGTGTGTGTGTGTGTATGTAATTTAATCTATTTATCTTGGTCTGTTCCCATACTATTTACTGTCATGAATTTATTATTTATCTATCTATCTATCTATGCAATCTATCTATCTAAAAAAGTAAATTTATCTGTCTTCTGTAAACTTTCATATGAAAGTCTGTTAAAGAAATAAATTTATTAGTATCTATCTATCTGTAAAGTCTATTTCTCATATTTATGTTTTTCTGTTTCATATCTAAAATTTGTTATTATTCATCTATATATATATCTATATATATATATATATCTATCTATCTATATAAGCCCCTTCATTATCTGTCTTGCGTCTTAGTCTGTTCATTCCTGCTCAGGCTTCGGGGCTTGAACCATCGTCCTTCACATTTGCCTCTTCAGTAATTTCTGACCCCTTTAGTGCAGGTGTTAGACTTTGTGTTTGCACCGGTTTATTCTCGAACAGACACAATACTTTTCGGTACGTGTCCCATGGCAAGGAGGACATTGCCGCCAGATGACACTGATTTGCCTGTAAACAGCTCCACACATCAGTCAGAGGGGTGGCGGACCGGTGCTGCGGTAGGGAAATATATATCAAGGAGAGAAACGAGATTAAATGGCTATTTTGGTCAGAGCCGCAACTGGAGGCGACATTTCGATGATCCTAATGGGGTTGTCATTTTAGTGCAGTGTTGAACAATTTTTGTGTTTGTGTCTGTTATACTATTTAGAATGGGGAACTCCTGTCCCTCGTACTCTATCCGTCCCAATTTTGGGGACAAAAAAAAAATATAAAATAATACAAAGAATAACTTAAACGGATAACTGATAGAATAAAACGTTTGATTACACAAATTACCTGAAACTTATCCAGATCATCAGAGCAAATATAAAACATTAAAAAAAAAAAAAGAAAAAAAAAAGAAAAAAGAAAGATGTTATTGGATTTAGGATATTTGCCTCCGATCAGGGCAGGACTGGCTTTTGGATGGATGGGGTTATTAAATAGAAATTGAAGGCAGATTTTCAGTTTATTGAATTGAATAAAAGGCCAAAGTTTACAAACCCAGGGTTTATATAAAAGAGATTTTAAATTCTCTATCTCTCTAAATCTCTAAAAAATTCTATTTCAAATCACAACACACACACACATATATTATATATATATATATATATATCATGGTGAGTAGATGTCCTCTTGTGGGCGTCTACTCAAACATAGATATCCACAAATAATTGTGTAGAGTGTATATATATATATATATATATATAATATGTGTGTGTGTGTGTGTGTGTGTGTTGTTTGAAAAATATATAGAAAATAGGAAAGAACTGTTAAATAATAAATTTTATTTTTGAAGATGGAACAGAACTGAGTACTTTAATTCAATTTAATTCAAATAACTATATTGAAGTTTTCGGCTCTTGTTTTGAAACATGAGAACTCTTATTGTAGCGTATTGAAATAATATTTTATAATAATTATATATATATATATATATATATATATATATATATATATATATATATATATATATTGAAATAAATACGTTATTTTTCATAGATATAATTTATTTAAGTAAATGCTCTGTTTTGAAGAATAGAATATGTTTGTCGGTATAAATTTGAGATGAGATATTATGTACACTATTTACATCATTCGGACTATTGTCCTCATCTTTGAGGCCGTGTTTATCACAACGTTTCGGTCGTTGGACGCTCCGGCCTTCTTCAGGTGGTTGGAATGTTGAACTGAACCCTTTATTTCACTCACTGGTGTAGACTGTTCTAGTTCAACGTACCATGTTCAATGGATGTCAGTTATCAGTTATCTCCTGTTAATTTCCTCTCCAAGTTCTCCACCGCCTTAACCATGTATTGAACTCACAACTCTAAATCTAACCAACGCCTTTATCCACTGTGCCGTGTGTCCCAGAGGACATCTGTGCATGAATTTCTGGGTATTATAAACTTAATGTCCTCAGCGTCATTTTTTTACCAGTGTTCATATTACAATTTTTGCTGTTAATCATTTTTTTACCAGAGCTCATATTGGATTTTTTTTGTTATTATCGCTTTTCTCATTTATCCTTATTCCCATATTGTATTTGTTTTTTTTTTAGGTACCCTGGTATACTAGTGACTTAAACCAAAATACATGACTCATTTTATAATTCACTAATAAAAGGGTTAACCAATCAAAAGGCTCAAAATATTCAATGCGACGTGTATAAAGGCGGCCATGTTTTTTTTCGAATACTCACTGCCAGCCTTTGATATCGAAGACTGAATAATTACTTAACAGCTGCTGGTGGTATTGGCGATATAGTCAGATTCAGTAGAGTGTCTGACTCGTGAGTGTTAATCTTTAACGTTGTTTCATTGAACAGATTACGTACTGCGCTGTATTCTATATTCATAGACTATGGTGAACATGGCCAACAGTATTCATTTTTATGCTTGGTCGGCTCAGGTGATTTTTGTGGCTTAGCATATGTGCTGATTCCTTAAGTTCACGAGTTTTCCAATGATGTTCTTTGTCTATGATGATCTATGTCTTTCATAATAATCCGAATAATGTAAACAGAGAATATAATATACATACTAAAACAATAGAATAAAATATAATATATATACTAAAACAATAGAATAGAATATAATATATATACTAAAACAATAGAATATAATATAATACATATACTAAAACAATAATTTACTCCTCCCACCTTTACATTTACCGTCCTGAGTGTTCCAGAAGTTATTTTCATAAATATAATTTATTTAAGTAAATGTTCTGTTTCTAATTAAACAATATTAATTACATTTACCTGCCTCAAAGTTCAAGAAATTTCGAAGGAAATATGAGTTCCTGGGAACATTTTTCTTCGATTTTGCCTCGATGTATTTCTTTTCTCGAAGTCAATGTTATGAACGATATTCTTTCTTTTTTTTTATTTCATTCATTCCTTCTTTTTTTTATTTCATTCATTCTTTCTTTCTTTTTTCTTCGATTTTTCTCGATTCCTCTATTTTTAACTGTTTTCTTTTCTTTGTTTCTTTCTTTTTTTTTTCTTTTCTTGATTCTTAAATTAAGAACTCTCTTCTTTCTTTCTTACATTTTTTTCTTTGCTTCATTCATTCTTGCTTTCTTCGATTTTGTCTCGATTCCGATATTTTTAGCTGTTTTTTCTTTCTTTTTCTTTCTCCATTTCTTTTCTCATTCCTATGTTATGAACGCTCTTTTTCTTTCTCTCGTTCATTTTTCTTTCTTTCTTGGATTTATTTTTTCTCGATTTCAACATTTTTTTCTTTTTTTTCTTTCTTTCTTTCTTTTCTTGATTCCTATGTTAAGAACATTCTTCTTTCTTTCTTCCTTTTTTTCTTTCTTTCATTCATTCTTCCTTTTTTCGATTTTATCTCGATTCCTATATTTTCAACAGTTTTTCATTCTTTTTTTTCTTTCTTCATTTCTTTTCTCATTCCTGTGTTATGAACTCTCTTCTTTTCTTTTCTTTCTTTCATTCATTTTTATTTCTTTCTTCGATTTCTCGATTCCTATATTTTAGCTGTTTTTCTTTATATTTTTTCTTTCTTCCTTTCTTTTCACATTCCTATGTTATGAACTACCTTCTTTCTTTCTTTTTTTTTTCTTTCTTCCATTTTGTCACGATTCTTATATTTTCAAACAACGTACTTCACGGACGGAATGGAATGACTGAAACGTAACATCCTTCGTTCTTAAAGTGACTTTTATTTTACTAAGACATACACAAAATTATATATATGGAGCAGTGGTTAGCAGCTTGGATTGAGGAATCGCAGAGCCGAGTTCGAATTCCAGTCGGATCCACTGCATTCACTTACGTGCTAATACCCTTGGGAAAGGTATGTATCCTCTTCATCTCCCTCCAGCTATGGGTAAAATAGCAGGACAGACTGGGTTCTATAGCCTTGGATGGCAACTGGTCTAGGAGAATGACAACTCTGAATTCAAAACCTGCGGAGGGTCGTTTGGGAACCTTGTGGCATGCATTCGGGGCACCAGGTTTCTGTATTCGTCCCTCCAAAAAGTGTGGCTGGTCCTGCACAAGGCCTTCACCACTATAAACAAATCTCATGTGCCGGTGTCGGGATGTCGGTTTCCTGGGGACTTATCGGCCTGACCCTCATACGTCGAACGCGACGGGAGAGTCGATTATATATATATATATATATATTTAAAAGAGAGAGAAACCGCAGACGATTTGGTTATAATGTGGATTTGTTTTAATATATTATATTCTTTTCTTCATATTTCTGCTACACTTGTTTCCGTTCTCGTGACCTTCTTCAAACAAATGAAAAGAATAAATTTTTAAAAAGAATAAATTTTCCTTATGTTCTTTTAATGTCTGATGTTTCGTTTTCTGTGCTCAAAGCACAGACAGAAAATGAACAGGACATATTGATGGCATATAGAGGAAGATGAAAAACGAGTTTGAGTAAGTAGTTGGTGGAAAAAACTTTAGGAGAGATAGCAAAAAGACTCAGTTTATTAAGAGCTACAAACGACAGGAAATTGTGGAGAGCCATCTTCGTCAACGTCCTGAATGGACACGACGCATAGAAGAAGATGAAGGACGCGTTTAAGCAAATTGATGGTGAAACAAGGTTTAGGAGAGATAACAAAAAAACACATTTTATTAAGAGCTACAAACGACAGGAAATCATGGAAAGCCATCTTCGACAACGTCCTGAATGTACTCGGTATATAGAAGTTTGAACATTTGCTGTGTGTATGGAATATTACAGTCCCAAAGGTAAAAAAAGAAGATATTACCCTCCAATTTATCCGTACCTCTCTCTCGTTTCTGCTTCCTTGATTATTCGCTTTCAAAGAAATAATGTACAATATCGGATTGTTAATTTGATGTAAAGAAGGTTCGTTGATTTTTAAACACCAGCTGATTCCAAATCGTGAAGATAACAATGAAATAAAAAGAAAAAAAAAAAAAGAAGAAAGAATAACTTGTGGGATGAATGGAGAATAAATAAAAGTGAATGACAATCTCAAATCTCGGATCTTCACGTTTTTCTTCTCGTCGTTACACTTATCAAGTCTTTGAAAGGCCGTGACGAGAATTTATACCACGATTATGATGGATGTCTTTTTGCCGCCATGTTGCGTATTTTTCGTTGTCGTTTTTTTATTTTTTTTTTTTTTTTCGTTCTTTACACTTTATTATTTTGGGTTCTTGTTAATTTTCTTTTTGCATTTCGTTTTTCATTTTTGGTTTAGATTTTTTTTTTTTAAATTATTCATTTCTTCTTTCTTTTTCCTTTTTTTCTTTTCTTCCTCAATTATTTTCTACTTTTCTTCTCTCTAACTTTCCCGAGTGATTTTTTTAAACTTTTCATTTTTCTCCGATTTTTCTATCTTTATTTTCTCTTTTATTCACCGTCTTTCTTTCATTTAATATTCTATCTTTTTACTTTCTTTCTTTCTTTCTTTCTTTCTTTCTTTCTTTACCTTCTTTCTGTCTTTACCTTTTTTCTTTCTTTACCTTCTCTCTTTCTTATACATTCCTTTTATTCTTTTAATCACAATTTTTCTTTTTCTTTTACCTTTCTCTTCTTTTCGCCTTCTTTTCTTTTTTTTTTCTTTTTACTTTTTTTCTTTCTTTTACCTTTCTCTCTTTCTTGAAATATTTTTCTTTCTTTCTTTCTTTTCTTTTACCTTCTTTCTCTTACCTTCTTTCTTTCTTTTACCTTTTCTCTTCTTTCGCCTTCTTTCTTTCTTTTCTTTTCCTTTCTTTCTTTTTACCTTCTTTCTTTCATTTCTTTCTTTCTTTCTTTCTTTTTTTTCTTTCTTTTTTTCTTTCTTTTTTTTCTTTTTTTTTACCTTCTCTCTTTCTTTCGCCTTCTTTCTTTCTTTTACCTTCTTTCTTTCTTTTACCTTCTCTCTTTCATTCGCCTTCTTTCTTTCTTTCTTTCTTTCTTTTACCTTCTCTCTTTCTTTCGCCTTCTTTCTTTCTTTTACCTTCTTTCTTTCTTTCTTTTTCTTTTCTCTCTTTTTTTTTCTTTTCTTCCTTTCTTCCTTTCATTTTCTTTTACCTTTCTCTTTCTTTTTTTTTTTTCTTTCTTTCTTTCTTTTACCTTCTTTCTTTCTTTTCTTTTTTTATTTTCTTTTTCTTCTTTTTTTTTTTCTTTCTTTTTCTTTCTCTTTCTTTCTTTCCTTCTTTCTTTCTTTCTTTCTTTTTTCTTCTTTCTTTCTTTCTTTTTTACCTTCTAACTTTCTTTTTCTTTCTTTCTTTCTTTCTTTTTTACCTTTTTCTTTTCTTTCTTTCTTTTCTCTCTTTCTTTCGCCTTCTTTTTTCATTTTTCTTTTTACCTTCTTTCTTTCTTTTACCTTCTCTCTTTCTTTCGCCTTCTTTCTTTCTTTCTTTTACCTTCTTTCTTTCTTTTACCTTCTCTCTTTCTTTCGCCTTCTTTCTTTCTTTCTTTTACCTTCTTTCTTTCTTTTACCTTCTTTCTTTCTTTTACCTTCTCTCTTTCTTTCGCCTTTTTTCTTTCTTTCTTTTACCTTCTTTTTTTCTTTACCTTTCTTCACGTCCTTTCTTTTTCTTTCATTTAACATTCTTTCTTCTAACTTCTTTCGGATTCATCTACTCTGTCTCAGGTGAGAACATTCCACGAAGGGGAAAGTCTGAGTCTGGGGGTTTCCCAAATTGAGGACTGCGAGCCAGAGTAAGTTTTTATATCTGGGAAAGATATATTCACCAAGGAAATTTGTAAGCTGCCGGGGAAGAAGTTTTAACCTCTGCCTGGGCTGTGGAGGACCCGTGTTTATGAAAGCAACCTCTCGATTTGACCAGTCTTGTCACCGTATGCACTGACATCATTATTTGCGAATAATCACTTTCAAAATGAAATCATTTATTCTGAGTAAAAAAAAAAAAAAATTGGAGAATTAACCAACAAAATTTGTATTTTGTTTCATATATTTAGATTTCGAAGTTAAAATTGTTTTTGAAAACTGAATTTAATTTCATAAAAAAAATAAAACTTATTTACCCACGGATCTTCAAATATAACAAAATACTTTACCCCAAATTTTATGAATTTAATTTTGTAAGAACGGAAAGCAAATCTCGTAAAGTTTGTAATCTATTTTTTTTTTAATAATATATAAAGCCTGAAAAAGTTTAACTGACTAAAGTGTTTCTTAAAATTCAGGACTATGTCAAGATCATAAAACAAGAAGACTGAAAATGAAAAAATGAAAACTCAAATTCTGGCTGTCTACGAATCAGATGGAGATTAGAGATCAAAAGGTTGGCATATTGGAGTCCCTTAGGAAGCTGCTTACAGGAGTGTATCCCAAGGCGATAAGGAAGGCTCAAGATGTGGACAATTTTCAGAGAAGTGTCAAATTCGCACAAAGATTTTATGCAGAACGAATTTGAAGAACAACCCCCAAATAACGCTTAATGAGCTATTTAAAATTGGAGGGGCCCAAAAGAATGTAGTTTCATCCTAACCCTTGCCATAGAAGTAGCGATGTCTCTGGGCGTTGTCCACATACGCGGCAAGACAGGCTGTTGTCATGTTCTACGACATTACATTGGTTGGAAGGCACTGATCTATGGCAGTTTCTGTTTTGAGGCCAGAGCCTGCCAGCTACTAAGCGTGATCTATAGCAGGGTCGCTGGCACTGAAAGGGTATCTACCGCGCGGGATTTAATATTTTCGTCGCATTTCTACCTAATTTTTTTTTTTTTTTTCTTTAATCGAGTTCTCCGCCAGCAAGGCGGTAAATCTACTCTGGGTTACTGGGTGTGGAAGAACAAGATAACAGAAACATTACTAAGGAACGAGAACAATAGAAGAGAAATCATAAAGACAGAAGCATTTACATTTTTGAAGCTTAAAGTTGGCTGGAAAACATGGAGTCAGAAGAGAACTCCACAAGCGAGAAGTGCGAGAAAAGAAACTGTTAAAACTTACGGTTACATCATGCCAGCTCAGTTGTAAATTGATGAGACCTCAACGCCAGTCTAGTACTGCGCTTAAATTCATGAAGTCTAGGTACTATAGCGAAGAGCGATATCTATTCCGCTATGTACAGAAATGCGGCCAAAATGAGGAATGGGATAAAGGACGGTCTTCTTCTCTCTTAAACTTAACTTAGATAGCCACAGACATTGACCCAAACATACAACAATATTCCTTACACCAGAAAAAAACGCATTCTTACTTACCTGTCTTACTGCAGTCACCATAATACGTCATTGTCTCTATGAAAGTCCTAACTAGTTCCTATTTGTACAATTCAGTGTCTGTGGTGGGGGGAATTTAAAAACTACCCCCCAATGAGCGATATTTATTCTGATATATACATAGAAATGTGGCACAAGGCCGAAGGGAGGATTAGGGAAAGGACGGTCTTCTTTTGTCTTAACGATGACTTAGCTAGCCACAAACACTGACCCAATCATGTAAACAATATTCCTTACACCAAAACAACACATTCTTACCTACATTTCTTACTACATTCACCATAATACCTCATTGTCTCTATGACAATACTAACTAGTCCCCATATGTACAATTCATTGTCTGTGGGGGGGAAGGGAATAAAACAATTCTAAAAACTAGCCCCAATGATCTCATCGGAACAATGGCCATGAAAGTATTTATAGAAAAGACACAGGGAGGCAACTTTACGGTGGCGGGAAAGTGACTGAACCCGAGCCGCAAGGTCAGGACCAACGTTTCTAAGGTTCTTTCTAAAGTTAAGGTAAGGTTATTTTACAGCATTTCTCTCTCGTGTGGATGCGCGGCGGTTTGATGGTTAGTGACGTGGTATCAGATACAAGAGAATCGACTTCGATTTCCATTCGAGTCTGTTACATTCAACTACGCGCAAATATCCTTGATAAAGGTAGGAAGCCATCTCTTCTAAAGCCCCCCACCTATGGGTAAAATAACAGGACAGACAGGGTTCTATAGCTTTGGTTGGCAACCAGTCTAGGAGAAGGAAAACTTAATTCAAACCAAACTGGTGTGTGTTGAGCTCCGTCAGCACATGTGGTGCCCCTAAAAGCCCCATGTGATTGGGGGGGTCGTGTTCGGGACATTAACAAGACTATAGCTACCCGATTAAAAATTAATCCTTTTCTGGTGAGTGAATATTGCGTTAACAGTCTTTTAGAATAACAATGATTTTTCAAGATACAAGTTCTACTATTTAATCCTTTTGGCTACAACAGTGGTACCCTTACGACCGTAATATGTTACAGGACTCGTGATCAGTATTTATCTCTGAAGGTCCCTCTATTTGCTTATTATTATTATTATTATTATCATTATTATTATTATTATTATTATTATTATTATTATTTTGTTGTTGTTGTTGTTGTTGTTATTATTTTTAGTTCCTTTGATTTCTGGTGTGTACACATATCTTTCCGGGTTCCTCCCAGAGACCTAAGGTTAGAAATGGCATCATGACACTTTCCACTGACAAAAAAATAAAAAATAAATACTTATTTTACATCGATAAAGCCCTTCACAAAGTGTGGGCTGTACTTGTGAGAACAATTTCTTTGTGTTTCTTTGAGGCATGGCCTTCCTGGAATCCCTTCAATTAGTCTACTGGAATTTTTTCCAACCGATCCTAGGGCTCCAAATATAACAGGGATTGTTGATGTTCCCATGTGCCACATTTTTGAGATTTCGATTTCAAGGCCCTTGTATTATTATCATTATTATTTTTTTTCCTTTCCTAACTAGATTCCTAAGGTCTGTCGGGTTAACTCCTAGTAATTTTGGGAACTGCTCCTAGAAGACGCTCTCCGGACTATAAATACTCTGTGGTCATTTTTCGTAGCCTTTACTTACTATATCAGCTTACTAGTCAACATGAAAATCTCTCTCGAAGCTACACATACACACGTACGTACGCATATTCACTCACGTCACATACTTTAAACCAAAAAGGTTTTCACATTCTTTTGTTACACACATCATTGTCTTTGTCACTTGTATACTTTTATTGTTAATGCATTATTCTTTGTTTGTTCATATATATTGGTTCTTGTCGCATCTTTTTCATTTATTTACGTGGACTCACATACCGAGTCCGCCATTTTTGTTGTAGGAAGAGAGAGGCAAGAGGGGCGGTGTTTTGATGGAAGATCGGTTTGAAGAAGAAAGAAAGAAAGAAAGAAAGAAAGAAAGAAAGAGTCAAACAAAGAAGGAAAAAAGGGAAGGAGAGAAGGAAAGAATGAAGGGGGACATGAAGAGAGCGTGAAGGAGAGGGGAGAGGCGTTTTGAAAGAAGATTAAAAGAAAGAAGAAAGAAAGAGGAAGGAAGGAAGGAAGGAAGGAGGGCAGTAAGACAGCGTGACGACAATGGGCAGCACTTTTGAAAGAAGATAAATTGTGTTGAATTAAGAAAGAAAGAAAGAAACAAACAAACAAAAAAGAAAGAAAATAAGGAAGAGAGAGGTAAGAGGGGCGGTGTTTTGAAGGAAGATCAGTTTAAAGAAGAAAGAAAGAAACAATCAAACAAAAAGAAGTAAAAAAAGGAAGGAGAGAAGGAAAGAATGAAGGAAGACATGAAGAGAGCGTGAAGGAGGAGAGGGGAGAAGTGTTTTGAAAGAAGATAAAATGCCATGAAGGGAGGAGGGCAGGAAGACAGCGTGACGACAATGGGCAGCATTTTTGAAAGAAGATAAATTGTGTTGAAAGAAAGAAAGAAAGAAAGAAAGAAAGAAAGAAAGAAAGAAAGAAAGAAAGAAAATAAGGAAGAGAGAGACAAGAGGGGCGGTGTTTTGATGGAAGATCAGTTTGAAGAAGAAAGAAAGAAAGAGTCAAACAAAGAAGGAAAAAAAGGAAGGAGAGAAGGAAAGAATGAAGGGGGACATGAAGAGAGCGTGAAGGAGAGGGGAGAGGCGTTTTGAAAGAAGATAAAATGCCATGAAAGGAAGAAAGAAAAAAAAGGAAGGAAGGAAGGAAGGAAGGAAGGAGGGCAGGAAGACAGCGTGACGACAATGGGCAGCACTTTTGAAAGAAGATAAATTGTGTTGAAAGAAAGAAAGAAAGAAAGAAAGAAAGAAAGAAAAAAGAAAGAAAGAAAGGTGGAAAAAGAAAGAAAGAAAATGTGAAAGAAAGTATGAAGGAAAGGTGGGAAAAGAAAGAAAGAAAGAAAGAAAGAAAGAAAGAAAGAAAGAAAGAAAGAAAGAAAAGACGAAAGAAAGGTGGGAAAAGAAAGAAGGAAAATGTGAAAGAAAGTACGAAGGAAAGGTGGGAAAAGAAAGAAAGAAAGAAAGAAAGAAAGAAAGAAAGAAAGAAAAGAAGAAAAAAAAGACAGAAAAAAGACAGAAAAAGAAAGAAAAACCAAAGAAAAACATAAAGGAACAGGAAAGAAAAAAAGAGAAAATTAAAGAAAGAAAAAAAGAAAGAGAAAAGGAAGAAAAAAAGAGGAACAGAAAGAGAAAAGAAAGGAAAATGAGAAAAAAAGAACAAAAGAAAGAAAAAAGAAAGAGAAAAGAAAAAAGAGAAAAAAGAAAACTGAAAAGAAAAAGAAAGGAAAAAGAAAAAGAAAGAAAGAAAAAAAAAAACGAAAAAATGAAAAGAAAAAAAGAGAAAAAAAATAATGAAAAAGAAAAAGAAAAAAGCCTGCGGCGCAAACTCCGAAGACTAAAGCCGACTTCTTACTTATGACAAGTAAATATTGATTGGTTGACAGGATAATTGATTAATGAACTGATCGCTTCATTAAGCGATCGATTTCGGTTTTTGAAGCCGCCTGCCTAATTGAGCGCGAACGATATTTCCTCGCCGCTATTTTCACGCCGTCAAAACAATGGCGACGCCTACCGGCTTAATTTTACTATTATCACGTGACTTTTTTTTTTTTTTTTTTCTTTTCTTTTCTCTTCTGTTCGTCTTTAAGAGATAAAAATCAAGATATCCCATAATGGTTAACAAGCCACTCTAATCTGTTCTTGTTGACCATAGCCACGGTTTGCTGAAGCAGATCCTCATTGGGTACCCCATACTGTTCTCCTTCTCTAAAACTAAACTACAGCTATCCATTGACAAGTACTTCGGCGTGGGTTAATGGTTAACGAGCTAATCTTGTCTGGCCAGTTTGAATATTACTACTGTTTCGCGAAGCAGATCCTCATTGGGTACCCCAAACTCGTGCCATTATGTAAAACTAAGCTAGAGCTACCCATTAACAATACCACAGGTACTTCAGTGAAGAGTAATGGTTAACGAGCTAATCTGATTTAGTCAGTTTGATTATTACGATTGTTTCGTGAAACAGATCCTCACTGGGTACTCCATACAGGTGTATTTCTGTAAAACTAACCTACAGTTACCCATTTACTATACTACAGGTACTCGGTGAGGGGTAATGGTTAACGAGCTAATCTGGTCTAGTTGGAATATTACTACTTTTTCATGAAGCAATTCCTCATTGGGTACCCCCTGTCCGTGTCTTTCTGTAAAACTAAGCTACGGTTACTTATTTACTATAATACAGGTATTTCGTTGAGGAGTAGTGGTTAACAAGCTATCAGTTTGACTATTACAACTTTGTCGGGAAGCAGATTCTCATTGGGTACCCCATACTGGTGTCTTTCTGTAAAACTAAGCTACAGTTACCCATTTACTATACAAAAGGTACTCGGTGTGTGTGTGTGTGTGTGTGTGTGTGTGTGTGTGTGTGTGGGGGTAATGATTAACGAGCTAATCTGGTCTAGTCCGTTTGATCATTACTGCTGTTTCGTGAAGCAGGTCCTCATTGGGTACCCCATATTCATGAATTTCCGTAAAACTAAACTACGGTTACCCATTTACCCCACTACAGTTACTTCGGTGAGAGGTAGTGGTTAACGAGCTAATCATTTCTAGTCAGTTGGACTATTACTACTCTTTCGGGAAGCCTCATTTTCATTTTGATTTGTTGTCGTCTGCTTTTGAAATTTAAAAATAATTTTTTTTACTCATCAGTTATTTACCACCGACTGAAGAGGCACAATTTCAGTGCTGAAACATGAACATTTCTCCCCTCCCATTTCAATATATCACTTCCGGTAAGTTAACCATTTAAATAGGTCATGGTCTGGTCCCTCCTCCCCCAATACTAAGTATGATAGTAAGAAATATTAAAATAAACCCTCTCTAAACTCAACCATGTCTCTGCCACTACTCCTCGCTACCCTCTCTGTTAAATTACATAAACTTAATACTATTCGTCAAAAGTGTGAATTTTCATTTCATCTTTCGTTTCATTTTTGGAAGTGTTATCTGATGATCCAGCATCTTTTAAAAGGGCTCTGGTGAAATAAATTATTATAATGGAATCTTAAAGTGGTCTGTTTTTTCTTTAAATTATTACCTCTGGATTTACATTAAGCTCTCAGGACTTCATCCGCCTTGGGACTACCCATACGGATTACCAAGTTTTTCATAACTTATATATATATATATATATATATATATATATATATATATTTGGGAAGCAACCTTTCTTTTAAACATCTTTCGTTTTCCCGTTTGGTGGGAGTAAAGGATTGTACAAATTTTCCATAATTTTCTATTTTCTTTCGGCTAATTTAGCCATTTTCAGTTGAGGTTTGATTTTAGTGTTTGTCAGTTTATATATATATATATATATATATATATATATATATATATAGATATAATCATTTTAAAAAAATAAGATTCCTTCGCTACATAAGAGTTCTCATGTTTCAAAAACGGGAGCCGAAACCCTTAATATAATTATTAAAATTAAATTGAATTAAAGTAACAAGCCCTGTTTCATCCTCAAGCGAAAATTTAGGAATAACCAATTTTGAAGTTTACATATCGTTATAAGCATGTTCATTCTTTACTATGGAAACGGCTGGGGCGACCATTTTTGATAAGGGGCCTAAGAGTTAATTTTTATCCACATATCAATCACCTTCAGGGAGAGGTCATGCTGAGGTAGGGTGGGGTGTCTATTTCAAAGCGAATGATGTCTTTCTTATACGCGCATCGTCTGTTCATTCACAGAAAAAAAAAAAAAAAAAATATATATATATATATATATATATATATAAATACATTGATTAAAACTCCAAAACTACCTTATTTGGAAAATAGCTATTTCGATCCACAGTAAACCGACAAGCCTCATTTTCATTTTGATTTGTTGTCGTCTGCTTTTGAAAATTTAAAATAATTTTTTACTCATCAGTTATTTACCACCGCCTGAGGAGGCACAATTTCAGTGCTGAAACATGAAAAATATATATATATATATATATATATATATATATATATATATATATATATATATATATATATAAGGAAAAAAAAACCCAGATATCGTTGAGACAACAAATCAATATCTGCTACCTCCAGTTTCGTAAACAATTCTTGAAGGGATTCTTTCTGATTGCCACGTATGTTATTTTCAGTGAATACACGTTTTTGAGTTATCCAATGAATATATTGATATACAGGTACACAATCCCATATCCGAAATCCTTGGAGCCTGTTCTGGATCGGTTTTCCGATTTTTTTTTTCAGAATTGCAGACTATATTGCGTCAGTAACGTAGGAATACTAACACCACAAGTAGCAAAAAAAGACTACAAATATTATTACAGTATATTTCTAGAGTAATATACTGACAAGTGTAATTGACGGATAATTAAGGCCATGAATAAATTTTATTTATTTAAAACAAAAGTTGTCTTGTATAACTTAAAAATAAACAGTATCAAACGATAAACTAAAAATACAAGGCTAAATTGTCACCATTTTATGTTTTTAATTTCGCGCATGCGCGTTGTTTTTTTTTTGTTTTGTTTTGTTTTTTTTTTATTTTGTCGATTGCACAGTATAGGTTTTGGGGGGCATCGTCTGTTAGAAAAAAAAACACCATAACGCAATTACCTCAGCCAGAAATTTGGAAACGTCATGCCTCCATTCATTTTCACACAGGGTCTCAGACTTAACACTATGTCTGACAACAGTACTATGCAACATTCCACACAAGCAGGAGAACCCAGTTATGATTTTATTGACATTATTCGGATTATTGTCCTCATCTTTGTCGCCATATCTATTACAACGTTTCGGCCGTTGTACGCTCCGGCTTTCTTCAGGTGGTTGGAATGTTGAACTTAACCTTTTATTTCGCTCAATGGGGTAGACTGTTTTAATTCCACGTGCCATGTCTAATGGATGTCAGTTATCAGTTATCTCCTGTTAATTTCCCTCTGAAAGTTCTCCACTGCCTTAACCGGGTATTGAACTCACACTCTTTGGGTCCTGTCACTGGATCTAACCAAAGCCTTTATCCACTGTGCCATTTTGTCCTTAGGTATGAATTTCTGGGTATTATAAACCTAATGACTTCAGCAACCATTTTTAACAGTGCTCATATTGCAATTTTTTGCTGTTATCATTACATATTTTTACCAGATCTTATATTGCAACTTTTTTTTTTGTTATTATCGCTTTTCTCTGGCCCTCCTTATTACTGGTTCCCATATTGTATTCATTTCTATGCTTGGTCGACTCAGGTGATTTTTGTGGCCTAGCATATGTGCTGATTCCTTAAGTTTACGAATTTTCCAATGGTGTTCCTTGTCTATGATCTCAACCTGTGGGATCAGGTTGAGATCATAAGCAGGGAACACCATCTTTATATTTTTAATAATAATAATAATATTATGCCCGGAACTAGCAAAAATGTGTCCTTGAGAAATATAGACAGATACCAGTTATGGCTGTCAGACAATTTCTGCGACTCCATCGCATCTTACATCTGACCGTCTAACTCCGCAAACTACAACCCCCCTTGATTATTATGTGTCGGGCGCAGTTGAGCGAGAGACCGGCAAATAGTTCTTGTAACACCAAAGATGAACTGAATGCGAGGATTATGAAAGAATTCACTAACAAGGAGACCGTCCAGAAGAGTTGCAGGAGATTCCGAAGTCGTCTGGAGGCCGTGGTTGAAGACAATGGTGATTTTATTGAATAAATTTAGTCTTTAGTATTTCAAGATATTTTTTTGTGTAATTTTGTAAAATATGTCTGTTAAAATGAGATGTTAGTGTTATTTTCATTTTTGCGTAAATTAGACGATAATTTATTCATCGCACCTTGTAGAGGTTTATTCGTGCCTTTCCATCCTCATTAAAATATAAATATATATATATATATATATATATATATATATATATATATATATATATTATTTTCTAATCTCCGTTTAATAATAGTCATTTATCCGACTGTAGGTATTCTAGTTTATTTTGACGTTGAGCGAGGCAATTCTCAGGGAATTGGAAATCCTATTGGCGGCCACAGTCTTAGCAGCATAAGATATGCGGATGACACAGAAATCCTTTCTAATTGTTAGTACATGTCATTGTCTTTTTTCTTTAACCACGAGAAACGCCAGCTAAGCGGGAAAATATTAATGATTCATTATTTAAACACATACATAAATAAACACACACACACACACACTTCTTTCTTTAGTTTTCGGTTCTGAGGAAATCTAGAAAGATGAAACGCGTGATCAAATCTACTTTCAATGAAAAGTTTTCTATTTATCAAATTTCTTAAAAACTTTGTCCAGATTCTATATTAAGCACACACACTCACACACAAACTATCTATCTATCTATATATATATATATATATATATATATATATAAAGCCGACTGTCCTGCTATTTACTCATAGCTAGGGGAAGAAGAGGATTCATAGCTTTCCCAAGGGTATTAGCACGCAAGTGAATGTAAAAGATTCGACTAGAATTCGAAGTCGGCTCGAATTCTAAGAGCAGCAGAGACTCGTTTGGGGACCTTGTGGTACGTAGTGCACCAGGTCTCTGTATTCGGCCCTTCAAACAATGTGGTTGGTTCTGCACAAAGCCTTCACCACTATAGTTGAATCTCATGTGTCTGGCTGTCGGTCCCTAGGAACTGAGCTGCTTGACCCTTATACGTCGATTTCGACGGAGAGTCCAATCATATATATATATATATATATATATATATATATATATATATATATATATATATATAGCTAAAATAAACTAGATTTTTTAAATATTTTAGCCATACACACACACATATATATATATACATATATATATATATATATATAAATATATATATATATATATACACACACACACACACACACACATATATATATATATATATATATATATATATATATATATATATATATATATATATAAAATAGAATCAAGAGGATAGAGGATATAATTAGTTAGAACTCAATGTCCAGGACAGAGTAAGATATAACGGATGACACAGCACTGATAGCAGACACGGAAAAGAAATTACAAAGCTCCTACAGAAGGTAGCTAAGGAGAACGAGAAAAATGGACTAAGCATAAACTACAAGAAAACAAAATGCAGGGTCACCAGTAAAAGAAGGAGACGGAAATGCGGTTTTACAGGTAGGGGGCGCTAAAATCAAGCAGGTGCGGAAGCTCAAACATCTGGGAAGTGTTTTAACGGAGAGACGGTAAGTGTGACACTGAGATCCGAAGACGTGTTTGGATGGCCAAGGACGCATTTCAAAAACTGGGCAGAATATTAGACAGCGGGATTTCGTTGATAACAAAGAAAAGAGTACTGAACTGCTACGTGACATCTATCCTCTTTACGGCGTTGCTTAGATCCAGTGATAGGATCCAAAGGGTGTGAGTTCAATACCCGGTTAAGGCAGTGGGAAAATTAACAAGAGATAACTGATATCCATTAAACATGGCACGTGGAACTAAAACAGCCTACCCCAGTTAGTGAAATAAAGGGTTCAGTTCGACATTCCAACCACCTGAAGAAGGCCGGAGTGTACAAAGGCCGAAACGTTGTAATAAATATGGCGACAAAGTCCGAATAATATAGATAATGTACATAATACCTCATCTCAGAAATATAGACAGATATTGTCTTTCTGTTTCTTGAAATCACCTACAGGGGTAGTTCCGACAGTCATACGCCGAACAGGAACACCGCGATAAAGCTTCTGCAACAGCTCTACTTTTTGCGTCATTGATAACCAGAGAGACCTTTCTTTTCTTTTCTGTTACCCAGGTGGCCATCTTCAATTCCTTTTTGACATTTTCGCTGAATAAAGTCATCAAAAATTACGAAAACAAAGAAAAAACAAATCAGCGAACAGTACACTCACTTCTGCCAATTTCGAGCGATTGACAACTGACCCCTTTCCTGGGTATGACGACAAACTACATCCGCGTCCT